>CAJNDV010037574.1:38914-80928 GCA_905221635.1 Symbiodinium sp. CCMP2456 | reverse complement strand
GAGCTCCTACTGCTTTGCCCTCTCTATCTCTCTCTCTATCTCTCTCTCTCTCTATATATATATATATATATATATCTCTCTCTCTCTCTCTTTCTCTCTCTATCTCTCTCTCTCTCTCTCTCTCCTCTCTCTCCTCTCTCTCTGATTGAGGGTGGTTAGGGGCTTGGGATTCTGGGATTTGGGGTTTCAACCTGCCGGGGCCTTGGGGTGTTGGGAATTATAGGGGTTTAAGTGCGTCGTGGCTGACAGGTGGCTGAGTCCGTGAGAGAGAGAGAGAGAGAGATAGAGAGAGAGAGAGCGAGGGCGAGCGAGAGAGAGCGAGAGAGAGCAAGAGAAAGAGAGGGTGCTGTAATTTAGCCTTCTCCTGTAGTGGGTACGGGCGAAGTAAGATACTTTTGAAAATGCCCTTTTTCCCGGTTTGTTCAGCGAACGACATGAGTGTGATGTGATGTGAAGTGAGCTCGGCTTTTTGTTTCTCCTTCAAACCCTGTTGCGTTAGAGACAACCCGTGTAGGCAAAGCGCAAAACCTTAAACCTGAGAAAGCTGAACCACGCGAGGGTCAAATACGCAAGGCCTCTAATTCAAGTGTTTTAAAGTCAGTTGAACAAGTTAAGGTGCAATCATACGGAACAACAACCCAACGTCATACATAAACAAACACACGTCTCAGAAGCGAAGGCAAACCTAAACGCCTCAGACAGCAAGAAATCCCAAGTAGCGAATCCAAGCCATAGGTTTCTTCTTGAAGCTTCATGAATAATGCCTAGGCCCCATGCATCCAAACCCTAAGCCTTAATAGCCACCGCTGTATAGAGTTAATGACCCTTGCGATGGTCATCCGATGCATCATCGCGTTCTGCCCTGTGCTCCCAAGTGAAGCCTGCCACGCGGGCTTGTCGGCGAAAAAACCCTAAACCCTAAACCCCAAACCCCAAACAGCCCACAGCCCAGCAGGATCTCTTTGAGAGCCTTGTGATCCCCGGGCCGACAGCCAAGCGCTCCGATGCTGCTGCGACCCTCTCCGAAGGACAGGATCTTGGGGGGGGGGTTCCTTTCAAGAATCTGTAAGGGTTCCTTGAAGGGTTTAGGGTTTAAGTTACCTTAATGGGACTCTATCGTAATTTCTTTGCAGGATCTGGCGACTCAGCAAAAAGTTGCTACTTAGATTTTTGAGGGGATGGCCTCTGGCTTCAAGGGCTAGGTGAAGGCCGTTTAGATGCAGATGAATAGATAGATAAGATACTGATAAGCTGCAGGAAAATCGCTTGTACACTCCCTCACGCCCTGTGCAGTGTACAGGGACCTTCGGACGACAAGCTGGAGACTTTCATGTTTGTTGCCATCCTGCTTTGTGACGTGGTTGTTATCATATATGCGTAAACGTAAACGCCATGGCATTACGACGTATCTGGCATGTCGTCGCTGTTTTGAAGCCGCTTTATCCGAATACCTCACGTAGCAGAGGTGTACAGCAAGGTGTGCATCCACACCAAGCTGTAGGGTGTGGGGGATGACGATCTCACCTTTGGCCATGCAGGAGAGAAAGTGCACGTCGCGGCCCTATTGCTGACGTGCCGGTTGACCCCGTGCTTTGTCATTCTGCTTTGTGGCTAGCGGCTTATGCTCAGCAATTCCCCGATTTGGGCGCAAACGTTGTTGAAGGGCGATTGGAATCCTGGACGACATTCAGCCGTAACAACTCCGAGCTTGGTTTGTTTGATGCGTTTGATGGGCCACACGCACTGTAGCAATCGAATGTTTGAGACTTCAACATCTGACTCCTCTCCGGCCATATCGGAGAAGGGCACAGTACAGATTGGGCTCTTCAGGCGCTTGGTCGATGCCCCGGGCTTCTCACCCTAAGCCTTCTCAGGAAATCATTCGCCGAAGATAAGCCACATCCAACACGTGCAGAGATTGTTACAGGCAGACAAGCACAGCGAGAAGGAAAGAGAGAGAGAGCTACGTGTCACACATGCATATACATGCATATGCACTTTCTTTAGCTACATACAGACATAGAGAGAGGGAGAGAAAAAGCCTCACAAACCCTAAACCCTAAACCGAAATCAAAACGAACGTGCCGCCGGCCGAGGTTTGGAGCAAGTCTCGGGGAATCTGGATCGAGGACGGCGTCGTCCAGGAGATTTCCAAGGTGGATGTGTGGTCTCCCTAGCTGCAGATCCAGTCTTGCCGGAAAGAGTGCAAGCTGACGGGGACGGGGAGAAGGGGCGTACAACAGGAAGCTGCTGTGAATAGGCTACGCAGAGATTAGAATTTGTCCGGGAAGGTCCAGAATCGAAAACCAGAAGTCGTTTACATGGAAATAGCAACCCGGAGAATTTATTGATACGCACATGCATACGAAGTATATGCATGTATCTGTCTCTGTGTGTGCATGTATGCCTATCTAATTATCGCATTTCTATCCCTATTCATGTTTGCAGTTTGCTATTCGAATGTCGTGCAAGAGAGAAGACCCACAACCTTCAGACCCCTAGCATATCTGTATCGGGGAGCAGAGAAGATGGAGATTTCGTAATTCGAAACATCGCCCCGAGGCAAATTCTGGGTGAGCCCATCTACAAGGGCTCCGTGTTTGTGGTCTTTAACGAGGGCAGCAACTCGAAGTGGGCCTGGCTCTTAGCTCCTACCTGCTGCCGCGCGTGCACACCAGACAGCTTCATTTTCAAGGCTGCAAGATGTATATCTGATTGCAGTCCAGACAGGCTCTTGGAACAGCCTCAAACATGCAAGCTCGATAGGTGCTACAGTCGAGCGCACTCCATGATCGAAAGACGTCGTTCCTAGCCCTCTGCGAGGTTCGCCCGACCGATATCCAGCGGCTTCTTCGGAGGCCCGGGGCTTCTCCGACAGCTCAGGCCGGCGATGGACCAGGGAGGGAAGATGCAGATCCTATGTGCGTGGGCAGGTAGCATCGGATCCCTGCGCCAAGCCCCGCTACCCCAATGGTCTCAGTGTTGAGCTTGGAAGTCTGCGACACGTCTCGTGTTTCTCAAGGCCTTGTGGGCTTAGGCTTAGATTTGGATGCCGAGCCAGGGTTTGAGGATAGGGTTGCTTTGCCTTTTAGTTGTCAGGGAAGAAGGAGTTTAAGGCTCGCCACTCAGAGTTTCAGTCGCCACTTAGAGCTTCAGCGAATCGGTACAAGGAGTTCAGAGTTGATTCACAGGCCAAAGCACCTTGTCTTGGATCCAGAGCCCCGTGCTGTCGAGTGCTGTCGAAGCCCTCAAGCCTTGCCATCGCCGGCAAACTCAAACTCGGTTACACAGGGTTTAGGGTTTAGGGTTTAGGCTTCCTGTTCACGGGATAAACGCAGACACAGAGCTGCCCCTGACACTCAGGAGATCAGCTCGCCAGAAGGGCTACAGATAGACTTCCGGTGCTTGCAGCCCACGTGCCAAGCCCCCTGATCCTTCACCTCAGCATTCCTAAACCAATCGTCTCCGTTGTTCGCGCAGGCAGCTGCCACAGGGAGTCCCGCTGCTGGGGCGGGCACACCCATGGCCCCGGGCACAGGCTCGCGGGTGCAACTTCTTGAGTCCTCGAAACTTATAAAGTTTTCTCCGCTACGTCTTCAGTTGTCCTTGTGATCATTATTGTCCTGGGGATGAATACTTAATAACGTCGCAATCGATGCGGAGCTGTAACAAACCCATGTATCGGCTCGCAGGGCTCGAGCTACTTTGCCGATCCCTTCGCGTGAAAGGAGTTGCACAGGCCCTCGCCTGAAAAAAGTCAACATACCGCATTCGTTCCATTCACATCACAGTTGATAGGCAGGATTGGGGCAGCTGCAGAGCCATGGCCATCAGCAAGAACAAGAAAAACAGAATCAGAAGGCGGCAGCGGCTTCAAGCCGACGTTGAAGAGTCCGGCAGCTCAGAGGCAGGGAAAGATGGAATTAAGGAACATACCCTTAATGGGGATCAAGCGCCTAATGCGGATGCTGTGGCAGAGCTTCAAGAGGAGCTTCGTCAAGCTAGAGGTGATCTGTTCCGGTTGAGCAAGTCCAACAAAGGCTTTCGCAGCTCCAACACAGCCCTTCAGAAGAAGTTGGACGACCAGACCCGGATGCTTGAGAAAGAGCAAGACTTCAATGCAGCTCTTGTGGATGGCCTCCGTCAGCAAGGCGCACGGACAATCTCCAAAGCGTCTGGCAGGTATGAGACAGTTGCTTGCTGGGAGTATCTGGAGCAAGAGCCGGACTCATGGAGACGATATCTCCCGGATGCCGAACAGTCCCTAGAAGAAGCACACGAAAGCAAATTAACTGAATTGATTGTCGGTAGTACGGGCTTCAGGTATCGCATCAATTTGTCTGCCATGATGCAGACAAATGTGGAGACAAGGAGGACGCGTACGATCCGCAGACGAGAAATTCTGCTGCACGCTGATGCTGTGCTCAAGATGACTACGGAAACCCAGCACTTGCGTGGAGAGAACCAGCGATTGACTGTCGACCTCTGCAGGAAGTCTGGCAAGATCCAAGACTTGGAACCAAAAAATCGGGACTTGCAAGATACTATCGAGACCAATAAGGACATCATCCGGAGCTTGAAGGCAAAGATCCGGAGCTTGAATGAGGAGGTCGACGAGTTGCATGCTAGAAACCAGCGAACGGCAGAATGTCTCGTTGAGGCAAACCATACCGCCAGGAAGCTGCAGGTGCGGCAGGCAGAGCTGCAGATAGAACATGCTTCAGTGAAGACGAACATGGACAAGCTTCAGTCAGCATTGAAGCACGAAAGTCAAAAGCTATACAAGACAGTCCTTTCCCAACTTCCGCCGAAGCCGCTGGATGAATCAGCGAGGGGATTTTGCAGAAGCTTAGACGTTGATGATCCGAAATATCTTGCTCTCTTGGAGCAGTTTCAATCATCGATCGCCAGGCATCGCTTAAAACTTGGCTCCGACCTTTGGTGCGATCCAGCAAAAGTGTCTGTGACAAGCATCGAGGAGTTGGTTCACCCTGCGAATCAGCTGCTGTATGAAGCAGCACGTCGTATCAGAGCGAGTGAAGATATCAGCTCTGGCTGCACTCCAATTGCAGGCATCTCTGCCTTCAAGTTCGAGGTCCAGCCGGGTTGGGTGGATATGAACGAGTATTTACTCTACCATGGTACCAGTAGATGCAATGCAGAGCAAATTATGACTCGGGGCTTTGATGCCCAGCGTGGTGGAGAGTTAACAGGAGCGATGTTCGGTAGGGGTGTGTATTTCGCACAGAACGCCTCGAAGTCTGACTTCTATACAACTTGTGATATGTGCGAGGGCATTGGCAACCGTGACTTCCGTCAGTGTCGCCATGCCCAAGGTGAGAGATGCATCTTGGTCACAAGGGTGCTGCTGGGAGAAAGCAAGACTGTCAAGAACAGGGCTGATGCCGGCGGACAGGATCAGATTCGGGCTCCACGGCGTGATGACGGCACATCGTACGATTCCATTACCGCAGTATCAACATCGGAGGGAGGACTGGTAGACCACGAGGAGTTCGTCGTGTTCAAGGACCGGCAGACGCTCGCAAGATTCCGGATCTTCTACCGGCACGACTCCTCATGCTCATGCAACGGCTGCCAGGGCCGCAGATCAGGCACCTAGTCAACCTGCCTCGTTGGCAAGGTCCAACTGGCAACGATGTTTTTTTGTATTGACCTCGCTATAAAAATGGCCGACTTGTGCTTGATGCAGTCTGCCGCCGTGCGCTTGAATGTTGATCCGGCTTCCGAGCTTAACTGCTTAGGGCTTCCCAGCATCTCAAGATACATGTAGTTTAAACACATTTTCTGAGTATTCTAACAGTATAATGTATTACTACAAACACTATACCATGTTGTAGTAGTATAGTATTATCAGAAATGGAAGTCAAACGGCATGGATTGTGTAGTGGTCCACTATGCACGGGGCACCCGACACCTGATGAGTAGGAAGTTTGGTGTTTTTTTCCGGAGCCGTGGTGTCGTGGTGTGGGCCATGGGGGAGTGTAGACGGTGCAGAATCTCATATGAAATCTTCTGTGACATGAATTCTAGTCTGTTCTTTTCTACTGTTACTATACTTTAACATCATCAAGCATGCTTTAATATACAGCGACATGCTATAATGCATCTGGTATCTCAATACGAGACCATCTTTAATGTGCTGTCTACTTTTCGGCTCGGGGTAGGAGCTGCTGTTTTTCATCCGTCCTTCGTGCGTTCAGTCGCTGTCTGCACGTGAAGAACAGGTATGGATGATATTGTTCAGGTTTTATTAGGTGTGAGGGTTTAGGGTTTAGGGCGCATGATAATCTGGGGCGTTTTAGGTATTATAAACATGATTTTGGTAGGAACGATTTGGGCAGATTCTTTGCCATGGCAATCGGCAAGAACAAGAAGAAGAGACATACAAGGCGGCAGCGGCTTCAAGCCAAAGCTGACGAGTACAGGTCAGAGACGGCAGAAGCTGCAGCGTGCGGCAGCTCAGAGACAGCGGTTTAGGGTTTAGGGTTTAGGGTTTAGGAGCATCCCCAGAATGGGGATCAAGCTCCTGATGCGGATGTTGCGGCAGAGCTTCAAGAGGTCCAACAAAGGCCTCTTGATTCAACTCAGGCGGGTGCACAGCTCCAACACAGCCCTTCAGAAGAAGTTGGACGACCAGACCGGGATGCTTGAGAAAGAGCAAGAGTTCAATGCAGCTCTTGTGGATGGCCTTCGTCAGCCAGGTACACCCACATTTTCCAAATCTTCCTGCAAGTATGAGACAGTTGCTTGCTGGGAGTATCTGGAGCAAGAGCCGGACTCGTGGAGACGATATCTCCCGGACGCGGAAAAGTCCCTAGAAGAAGCACGCTTGGACAAACTGCCCGAGCTGGCTATGAGTAGCTCGGGCTTCAGGTATCGCATCAGCTTGTCTGCCATGACGCAGACAAACGTGGAGACAAGGAGGACGCGTGCGATCCGCAGACGAGAAATTCTGCTGCACGCTGATGCTGTGCTCAAGATGACTACGGAAACCCAGCACTTGCGTGGAGAGAACCAGCACTTGAATGCGGTCCTTCGCAAAAAAGCCGAAGAGATCCAAGAACTGGAAAGAAAAGTTGAGAGCGAGGCTGGTCTGTCCAGTACTTGAAGGATACAGCAATTCAGAAGGATCAGCAGCATGCGAAGCTGCAGTCTGAACACGCCACATTGAAGAATCATCTCCATCAGTCCGAAAAGCTTCTGTCAGCTTTGGAGAAGGACAGGCAAAGACACTGCAAGATCATTCTTTCCCAGCTTCCCCCAAAGCCACTGGATGAATCGGCGAGATATGTTTGCAGAAGCTTGGGTGTACAAGATCCGAAATATGCTTTTCTGTCACGGCAGTTTCAATCCTCCATCGTCGGCCATCGCTTGAAACTTGGCTCTGACCTTTGGTGCGATCCGGCAAGGGTGTCTGTGACACGCATCGAGGAGTTGGTTCACCCCGCAAATCAGCTGCTGTATGAAGCAGCACGTCGTATCAGAGCGAGTGAAGATATCAGCTCTGGCTGCACACCAATTACAGGCATCTCTGCCTTCAAGTGCGAGGTCCAGCCGGGCTGGGTCGACATGAACGAATACCTGCTTTATCACGGCACTAGCTGGTGCAACACAGAGCAGATCGTTGCCCGGGGATTTGATGCTCAGCGTGGTGGAGAGTCAGCCGGTGCGATGTTTGGTAGGGGTGTCTACTTCGCAGAGAATGCCTCCAAGTCAGATCTCTACACAACTTGTGAACAATGCAAGGACATCGGCAACCATGACTTTCGTAAATGCGCAAAGTGAGAGATGCATCTTGGTCACAAGGGTGCTTCTGGGAGAGAGCAAGATTGTCAAGAAACTAGTTGATGCCGGAGGAAAGGATCAGATTCAGGCTCCGCAACGTGATGACGGAGCTTCTTACGATTCCATTACCGCAGTATCAAAATCGGAGGGAGGACTGGTAGACCACAAGGAGTTCGTCGTGTTCAAGGACCCGAAAATGCTTGCACGTTTCCGGATTTTTTACCGGCACGACTCCGGTTGTTCATGCAACGGTTGCCAGCGACGCAGATCAAGCACTTGAATTAGTCATGTTGCCTCGTTGGCAAGGTCAGACTGGCCAAAGGGCCTCCATGGCTTTGCTATGTTTAAAGTATCAAAATGAGCGACTGCATGCCAAAAAGTTTGCATCAATGCGCCCAAAGCCCGACTCCAAATCGATTCTCAGGGCCCTAAATCCTAAACCCTGAAGAAACCCTCAAGCCCTACACAAGGCTACCCGGCTCATGCAGATGTGGCGCAGGATCCCGATGACAGGACCGTGGGGCAAAGCTTCCAGACGTTTCGTGCGAGGGATGATTGCGAATGTAGGAGCCTGAAAATGTTCAACAGGGCTTGGGCCATTTTCGACAAGTGTAAGCGAACTCTAAGGAATGGTGTTGGTAATTTGCGGCCTTCTACGTTGCTCATGGGCTTGAGGAGTCTGGGTTTCGGGTGAGGAGTTTTGAGTTTCAGCGTCAGAAGTCACAACGGACAGTCATTCGCGGCGAGTGGACACCTACACAGACCCTGAATCCTAAAACAGTGTAAAGGTCTTGTTGTCGCCCGGATCACGACAATATATCTTAACATCGTTATCTACGGTATGGGAGCATACACTCTGATGTAACCTGCACAAGAGCAGTTCAACATGAGCTATCCAGCATGAGCTTGTATCCATAGTTTGCAATCGTACAGCGCTTAGTTCAGTATGCTATCCAGAACCATAACGGTTCAGTATTCTCTCGGGCACGTTGTCCCGGACTCTGTCGCAGCGTGCTGGCTCCTAGCTCACCTCATTCTGAATTCTACGGCATTTATTGGGTTTGAGGACTTCAGTATTTTGTGTGATCAAGCCTGAATGCGGATCGAACTTCACAAGCCAAGTTTTCAGGGCGCTGTGGCGTCTCGCGGTCATAGTCGCACAAAATTTTGTTCAAGCTGACTTACCTGTTATTTCCGTACACTAAAGGGCCCAAAGGGCCCAAGAATTAGGTACTTGAGCTTCGGAGAGTAGTCACGTAGGTTCAGCTGCGTACATGATGATTAGGAACTTGGACCCATGTAGGGTTAAATGCAAATCCTAAATTATAAACCCCCTAAACCCTAAACCCTACCCTAATGTCTGGCGACCTTCAAGCTGGAAGTCCTCAGGAATAGAGAACTGTGCGGGTTCCTGGTTCCTGTCAGGATTTTTCATGGCACTGTAAGGATAGTAGGGTTTTTAGGTTTAGGGGTACGGGTTCCGTTAGGGATGATGCGATGGCTTCTGGCCTTCTTGGTCTCCGTGGGACATCCGGTGAAGATCTATGATGCGAGCAACTACTCCACCGCAGCTTGTCCACAAGTTGTTCGGCGCAGGAACTATAGGGTGTACAGGGCTTACAGGTCTTGTGGCATACGGTTCAGTGTTCGGGGTGCCTTGCGCAATTTTGTGAACGCTTTGTATTCGCGCAGCATGTGCTGTGCCTAGAAGGCTGCAACACGTACTGATGTCCATTCTACCTTTAAACCGGACCGTGAATCCTTTGGGGTTTAGGGTTTAGGGGTTTAGGGCTTAGGGAACCTCACCGAAAGGCTTGGACCACAGTGACCACAGCTTAATTAATTAGGCCCCAAGAGCCTTACACGAAGCAAGTCATATCTGCACTGAACCTCCGGATCCGGCAACGTGGATTGTTCGAGATGTCTGTAGGCATACGCATGCAGGCCACTTCTGACACGAGCGCGTCGTGTCGGGTTCTCTACTGGCCGCAAACCAGCCGAAAATCGGGTCCTCTTCCCCAAGGGGCTGCCGACTTCTTTGCGGCTTGACTCGAAAGTCATGTGGCTTTGCTACTCAGGGCTTTTGTGGGGATCGAGTTTACGCGGAATCTGCTGTCTACCGGCCCTGGTCTGTGGATGGTTTTGCCAGCATATTCGGCCTCTAGGTGAGCTTGTGGAGGCAGCGAAAGCCCTTAACCAAAGCCCTGCAACTTTGCTGGCCCGACACTGCCCAGGACATAATAGTCACGGATGATGTGAAGCAGGCCCCATGGTTGGGAGCAGAAGGAAAGATGTTCCCTTGCGGCATCGCAGACCACCCGCCTTGCCTGGTCGTGCTTTCGCATCAAGCCCTGTACCGTGCTCTTCAGCTCCCAACTGCTCGACTTCCCAGTGCTCGTTCAAGGTACTTTCTGGAGGACCGGAACTTCCCCCTTGGTGACCTCTCAAGAGAACTTGCGCAGCTACTTGCCGTGTGATTGTTATGGGGCATACTTCCCTAAATCCAAAACGTAGTTCCGTAATTCCTCATATAGGAGACCCTAATTCTACTATATCGGTGCTGTCGACCCTTTGGGGAAGGAAAAACCCTAAACCGCTAAGCCTCGCCATAACCTCTGTGCCCAGGCTCAAGGAAGCAGCGCCCATCGAGTGGCGCCGGGAGGGCATGTCTGCCGGGCACTTAGAGGAGGTCTCCATTTTGCTTATATAAAGCTACAGTATAAAAACATAGTTTAATGTACTCTAAGATTGTATACCGTATACTCCAGAGGAGCTTTTTGGGGCTGGCTTTGAGTTTGTGCAGTTTTATCATCTGGCTTGGCGTTGAGAATTTGCTCGTATCAGGCACCAATTAGTTTTGTTGCTGGCAATATGCTGCATGGTTTCCCGGCTACTACGGCAACCTTAACTCAGCTTAACGAGAACCCAGATTCGTGTCGGAGGGTGGCAGCTCATGCCACATGTGGCTTAGGGCCATGAGTGTTGTGGTTGTCATTGCCAATCGCGTCCTTTAGTCGCTGCCTCTGTGCATTCTGCTGCCCGAGAGTGTTCGGGCTGACTTCTCCGCTGACGGCATGGTAAAGTAGTAATATAGGGGCCTTAATAATTAGAATAGGTTTTGGGGGTATCTTTTACTATAATTAAATTAAAGTCAGGAACCCCCAACACCCTATCCTAACTATTCAGGCCCCTGCATTACATCAGTCTCGTCTAGAACGCAACGGTTCAAACAGCCGCTGTTCGCTCGTACATGGCCAGCAGCCCAGGTCTTTCTGCCAGCTGGTGATGCGCATCGCCAGGCAGCGGGCAGTGTTTCACTCGAAGTGTTGTCCGAGATGAGAATAGACATCCTGCCGGCCGATCCTGTAGCCAAGCCGAGTTAGCTAAGTCATTGCTTCCAGTTACTACTTCGAGCGTGACCCCCTGTCGCGACAAAACTGTCTGTGGTGATGCACGGGTGATTGGCATTTGATGCAGAGGTCGGAATGATTGGACATATTAGCACCTGATATTCCCTGCGTTGTGATCGTATAATATACCCCCAAAGCCTGTTCCAATTATGCAAATCCCTGTCCCTAACCCTCCAGGTACCTACTATATAGGGCCCTCGGGGCTCTAGTACCCTATATAGTAGGTACCTGGGGGGTTAGGGTGTACCATCTTGAAAGGAACGGGAGGAGGCGCAGATCCTCATGCCAGCCAGCGACACGGCAGATATGCATGGTAGTGCAGGCGTAAACGTCGAGAGATCTCATTCTGCAAGACACGGTGCAAGTACAAAAAACAAAGCAGTGATAACCGGGCATGCAGCTTGCTACATGTCTCTTCAAAGTCTAAACCCTGAACCCTAAACCCCTAAACCCTAAACCGTAAACCGATAAGTAGGAGGCAAAAAACCCATAGTGCAGCTTCGACGAGCAGCCAAGGCTATTTTATCGACGATGGAACCTTCGAAACCCGGCACCGGGCCTTCAAGAACTTCACCTTCTCTGCTCCTGGGTCAGAACCCTAATAAACCCTAAACCCTAAACCCTAAACCGCGTTTAGGGTTTGGGGTTTAGGGTTTAGCACGATCCTTTTTTTTGAGGCGGCGGAGGTCAGAGTCGGCTCCTGCAAACCCCCCCTTCGCATCCTTAGGGGTTAGGGGTTGTAGGGTTTAGGGAGACTTCGGCCGCCGTTGCTTTGCCTGCGTCTGTTTCCAGATAGAGAGCTGGGTCAGCAAGGTACTGCTGATGCTGGACTACGACGATGCTTGGCACTATTCGGGTACAGGGGTGCCGCTGCAAGCGAAGACGCAAGCAGTTGCGCCATGATGTTCAAGATAGGATGCGATTTCAGGTTGGCACTCCACCACAAAGCCTGGTCGACTGCATGTCACATGGAACTGTACCCATCATCATCGGTAAGCACCACAAGACGCTTGGCAGCAAGTACATAGCAGCGATTCGTCGTTCATACCTCATTCTGTCCGGCGAGAAAAGTCTATTTTATATTTTATGGGGGATCATGGCGAACGGGCCCAAACAGGTCTTATCATAGCTTTATAGTACAATATACTCTAGAACATCCCCAAACCCCCAACGTTACTGATATCTGTGACCTCGAGACATTATCAGCTTCTTAGGATTGACTACACCCGCTACTTCTCCTATGCGCTGGTGAAGTTCCGAGACTTTTCGGTGGAGCAGGTGGTTTCATTCTCGCATGTGCATTTGTTGCAAAGTTTGGACACGGAGGCAAGATTGTCCCATGATTCCATCACTAATATATAATACATAATTTGTAACGACTTGCCAGAGCTTTATTCCATGTTTCGGGCATGCATTGCACCGCGCACATGATGGCGTAAGTCAAGTCTGCTGTCGCAACCTTGAACGCTCAAACCCATGACAGGTTGCTATAGGGGCTTAAATAATTAGCAACGCTGTTTTGGTACCCCCAAAATCTATTCTAATTCTTCGGGCCCCTATATTCTGCAGCCTGGCCTCCTTTCAGCCTGTTTGACCCTGAATGTGAGTGTCGAAGTTACGAAAGGCCATCAACTTCATGCTGACAGCCCCTGCCGATGCGCTGTACGTCTATGCCAACTCGGTGAAGATTGTACAGGAGTTCTTCTACATGAGGCTTGGGGCTTGTCGCTGGGTCACAACAACCGGTCATGACCGTCATGGAAAGGCTTCCATCAACAACATATGGGTAGTATTAAGATCCCTTGTAGGTACTTTTTAAAAGGTTGCCGTACCGTTTTGGGGAACTTAAGAAGGGACCCTTTAATTTAGAGAACTACTCGTATGAGAGCTGTGCGAACTAAGTGAAGGTCCTGACCTTTTTTGGAAGCTTCAGTTGAAAGTTGGCTGCACAGTACATGTACACCAATCCGCTCACTACTAAAACTATACTCACCCCTGTCGAGCCCTGACGGTAATCCTTATATGTACCCCTGTCGTAATGCTTCTCTGCACATATGCGACGATTGTCTTTCTTCTTCGTCGAACCATGGCTGGCTCAGTGTTGGCTCTGCAGGCTGAGGGGCCACCTAACTGTGACGGTGCCGTCGTGGTTAAGCCATTCTACGATGATCTCTGACAGCGCACCAGAGTCTCCCGCAATCGCCGTTCTTTATGGCAGTGAAGTAAGATGACAAGATCTGTATAGCGGTCTGAATGCTTGGAACGTTGGCCAGGTACCGGCATCCTTTCCATCTTCGCCTGCAGCGGCATGCACAGATGGCCGCTTGGGAACAACCAGCCCGGGAGTACAGTTACACTGTCAAGCCTCGTATTCCGAATACATGTAAGGCACCAACCAGTAACCAGCCGTATCCAGCACATTTCAACGAACGACTATCTAGTCGGCAACCTTCATCCCACAAATCCCTGAACCTAAGCCGTTGCAGAGTGTGGTTTCTGCAACTCAGGCCTGCCACGCACTGAAGAGCCCAGCGCCTGCACTGGTGACTCGAGCAAGAAGGGAGAGTAGAGCCACTGCAAGAGGGGAGATGAACATGTAAAAACATATGTTGTATACACACACATGTACTGTACGGTGGTACAACATGCATAAACTATGTTTGTAGAAGGATTGCTCAAGTTGTCAGAGTTTTGCACAACTTGATGATAGGGGGTCCATTGGCTTTGTTTCTGGGTTGCCAAGAAGCTGCAGTTACAGCAAAGTGTCGGCCGCTGTAGGTAGGCAACCTATTGGGCATGGGATGTACCAGTATATTGCAATCTTCCCCTAAGCACCGTGCCCAACTGAGGCATTCGTGGCCATCTACTCTGCCAAGAAGTCCCTCCACTCTCAGTTTAGGTCTTCCGCTTCTTTCTTCGGTTTTGAGACACTTGTATTTGTACACATGCAGAGTTCCTGGCGATCGAAAAATCAGGAATTTCGGCAGACGCATGGCGCTTCGAGACACCTGGTTGCCGTTGCTGAAGGCTCATGGCCTTAGTCACAAGCGCCCAGGCATGCTTGAGCACAGCTTTGCGTCAACGGAAGAAGAAAAACCATATGTGCAGAACCTGTCCTGCAGTTGCCATACGTCACCAACCCCTTCTGGTCCTCCCCGAGCTGAGCTGTTTTGCTTTTACTGATTTCTGTTGTTCCTGCCGCAGACAACATGAGGTTCTTCCTGGCGGGTACAGAAGTGGACGACCGGTCAGAAGTCGATTCGCTGCTGCGGCGCGAGCGCGATGTGTTCGATGACATGGTATTCTTGACAGGGACGACGGATGAGTACCCCATTGGGCGCAAGGGTCTTGCTGCTGTTTTATGGGCCGCACATAATACTGAAGCCCAGTTCTGGTTAAAGTTCGACGATGATCTATACGTCCGACCACATCTCCTTCTGAATCGCTTGGCCAGTTTGCAGCGTGCGGAACTCTACTGGGGCGCCTTCGACTACAGCGGGATGGTGGTGCGAGACTTGTCCGACCCACACTACACACCCTACGATGTCTGGCCAGAGCCTAGGCCGTTCCTGAGAATCTTGAGTTTTCGGGGAACCACGGTACGCCGCCATACCGACTCGTAGTAATGATACTGTTCCTAAACTCCAGCATTCCCGAATCCCTCATCATACTTGAGCTTTCAAGCTCAACACTAAACCCCGAAACCCTTCAACCCCCAAGCCCGAAACCCCCAAAATCCCCTAGACCCAGCCGAGGAGCCGGTGTTCCCTGCCTATGCTCGAGGTGCCGCTCTGGCGATGTCTATGGACCTCGTGCGCTTGATCGCTGAGCACGAAGAGAAGCAGCCTTTCAAGAAGATCCGGGTGGGATCTCAGCCCAAAACCAGACCATGGACTTGTTCTTTGGGTAGAAAGGAACATGGATGTGGGACTTTCTTCACTAAATCCGAGAGAACCTGTGGGTTAGTCGGGCTTTCCCATGTCCACTCCCCTCCTGTAGCATGGGCGTCTGCCCACTATCATAGCGACCTCCGGTACAAGCTGTTTTTCTGTGCTTCGAATATAGGGGCCTGAATGATTAGAAAAGGCTTTTTTGGGTACATGTTTTGTTCAACCAATACAGACTACAAGGGGATGTTATTGTTTCGGTTGCCTGCCCTGACCAGGTCGAAGATGTCTCCTATGGCTTTTACCTTTGGCAGCTGACCTATGACAGGAAGGTTACCTCTGTGACCATCTTCGACCGGGACGAGGCCTCGGTCATGTACTGTTAGACTGTATGGTTTACGACATCATCCCTCATGGTCCTTACATAAGCATACTACAAGATACGCCGGCATTCTAGTCTAAGCTTCAAGCCTGCGAAATCATGCTCAATCAGACTTCGTGCTTTGCAGTATTTTGCGGGTAGAGGCTCGTCTCGGATGGATGCCTGCACAAGCTGTCCAGTGAGAGACCGTGAGGACCATTTCGCCATGGATGCCAAGTGCTGCACAGAGGTTGCGGCCTTAGGGCACAGAAGCCAGCGAGTGAAGGACGTGTGTTCGTGGTGGATGTTATGGAGTGCAGTGTGTGGTTCGGGGTGTATACGTCAGCTTACATGCAGATTGGTGCGTCGCAAGGCAAGGTTGCAATAACAGAGTTCTGCCTGGACCAGCCCGCACCCTTGTCGCTTCAAGCTGCACTGCTCCTTGCCGAGACAACGCACCCGAACAACTGCTGGCTGCCCCTCAACGAGTGCCTCGTCCAGTTCGGTTTGGTTTTGGTCGTGCCAGACTGGAAGATGGTCTTACGGAACATTTGAAGCTTCGAGAGGCTTGAACCGAGTTGAAGCCTAGAGAAACTGAGTCAAGCTTTTAATAGATCGATGTCGGCGGGGTGTTGCTGTCAGGAAGACGTGGATCGCCCACCACGTCACTCCCAGCACCATCCGCTGCATGTTTGCGAAGGACTCCGGGCAATGTCAGCCGCATTCAATTCGGTGGTGGTGAGTCTTCAGTGGCTTAGATCCAGGCTTGAGCTTGAGAAGTCGATCAAAGATGGCACTCTCCAAAAACATGCGAAGTACCTATAGTCCGTATTGTAGTTCCTTTTTGGGGTTATCTTTTAGAATCCTTAATATAAATGCGGTTAAACCAAAAAAGGAACCACAATGGAGACTATAGGTAGAATGCCGCCCTGGAGGATGTGGGATCTGGGTTCTACACCCCATCAAGCTCAGAGGCACGAAGCATGTGCCTTGGATCTTAGGGTTCAGGGTTTGAGGTTTAGAAAGTTTAGGGTTTGGATCTGAACCATCGCAGTGTCAGTTTTGAGAGACTTGGAACGAGATTTTGTGGAAGTCTTCAGCCAGGGGCGAGATTTCACAGGTGGGTGCACGTGCGAGAGAGCCCAGCGACCTCATGAAAGCCCGTGTCCCCATTAGGGTTTAGGGTTTAGGGTTTAGGGTTTAGGGTTTAGGGTTAGGGTTTACTTCCAACTCCCTTACAAACTGAAACGCCTACGAACGGGGAGTATGAGACCTCAGTAAGGGGCACCTGTGAAGCGTAAGCCCAACTCCAAGCAAAGGACCGGGCTTCTGGCCGAGATGGCGGCGTTCGACTCGCACGTCCAATCCGCCGCCGGCACCATTCAAGGAGGCACTGAACCCTTAAAAAATCCCTACATACCCAAAATTTCGAAAACCCCATGAAACCGGTTTGTAACTCTCACCATTACAAAGTCCCTAAACTATCCAAACAACCCTAAACCCTAAACCTGAAATTGGAGAGTCTAAACCTCAAAATAGGTAAGATCCCGGCTGCCGGGGCTGGACCTCCTGCGGACCTTTGCGGGTGTGTGGTCACCCCGCCTGCGCACCCAGGCAAGCCCCTGCGGCTGGCTTGCGCTTCAGTAGACGTTTTTCTTTAGCTGCGGTGCCCTGAGGGATTGCATTTTGCATGCTGCGCTCCATAAAAATATATATATATATATATGCTTATACACATAATTTTTGGTGTAAGCATATGTACATGTATGTATATGTGTTTCTATTCATATCTACATTTTCTTTTCCTAAGCATATGACCTCAGACTTAAAGATTCAGAAGAGCCCAGGCAGCGGGGCGGCATGACGGAGCTGAGTAGTGGACCGAGGCTTCACGTCGGATAGCGGCGCGCGCTGTCCAAAAAAGGGGGGTGCTGAGCTCCCTCGGTTATGTGTATGCTTTGTATGAGGTGTTTAGATACTTATACACTTAGTAGTTCCTTATGGTTCATTGTTGTAATTATTACCACGGCTACGATTTCAACGATCATTGGTATGTAGGATTTTTGTTGCCATTGCATAGGACTCGAAGTGTAGAACCGTCGAGCGTTCTTCGCCCAGAAGCTTACGGGTTCAGGCAAGCTTGAAGCTCCTGGCAGCAGCGGCCTGCCCTAAAACCCCTAAGCCCTGAACCCCTAAACCCCCTAAACCCTTAAACCCTAATCCCTATAGCTAATTAGCCCCTAAACCCTATATACCCTAAACCCCGTCAGCTGGGCGGGTGGGAAAAACCGAACCCCTGAACCTTCAACCCGGAAACCCCTGAACCCGAATCCCTCTCATTGGGACACAGGACCGCCGAGCTTCAGGCCATCCACCAAGCTTTCCAGAAGGACAAGCTGAGCTATTGCGACGAGTCCTTCCCTCCAACAAAACAGGGCCTGGCACTCAGGGTTTAGGGTTTAGGGTCCAACAAAACAGGGCCTGGCACTCACGGTTTAGGGTCTAGGGGGCTTAGGGCTTAGAGGGCCACTTCGAAGTTGCTTTGGGGTGGGTGTCTGCCTGAAACTGCATGGCGAAAGACATTCCGAGAAGACGTGAGCTCGACCGTTGCTTCGAGTGGACCTCCAAACACTGCAAGCTGAGGCCGCGTCTCGAGGTGGTGCAGGCTCGTGAATCCACGCTCTTCTTGTATGGAAGGTAGCTCATGAAACGGGAATGAAGCCGCTGAAAGCACGAAGGGTTCCCCTGCTTATTGCTCTCGCACCGTGATCCCGGAGGCCTCACGAAATCGGTGCCCACGACGACCGCATCCTTTGGCGTCGCGAGGACACTTCGTAGCCCTAAATCGGACAGCACCCGAAACATTTTGAAGTCTCAAGACACGCCGAAGCCTCAACCTCCCTGCGATCCCTTTACGAGCCCCTCAGGACTGGCAGCTCTTCCGTGGCACTCCCAGCGCCGATGACGTCCAACAGGGCGAGTCCGCTGCCGAGAGCTACGGACTTTAGAGCTCGGCGCCCTAATGCCCGCATACCTACCCGCGTGCTTGATGACTCCTGCAACTGTCCCCCTTATATTCCCTTTGCTGCAAAGTCACAATCGTCTTCCGCAGTTTCTGAGGTCTTGTTCTCCCCGGTGCCTCGCCGTCAGTCCTTGTCAAGGTCCGATACAAAACCCTTTAACAACCCCCTCCAAGTCTTCCCGGTCATATTCCAGAATTCCACTACCAAACCCTATCGAACCCGAAGACCCAATGAAGTCTCCAAGCATCCCAGCTCAGGAGCGCCGCCACCTGTGAAACCCTCTACAAACCACCCAAGCTCCCCAGGTTGAGAGACCGGGATACAGCCTTGTTGACCTTGAATACACTTTATAAATACACGCACACACACACACACACACATATATATATATATATATATAAATTGAAAAATACGGTCACCCCCCAGGATCTAAACTATATATATATATATGTATGTATACATGTGTATACGTGTGTGTGTGTGTGTACATCTATACATAGATACCCCCAGGTTGGGAGACTGCTGGTTCCTCTCTTCGCTGGCTGCCATGGCCGAGTTTCAGGGCGGAAGGCTGGTGCAGAGGCCATCGGACACGGCGGAGGTTCTCCCGAGACCTAAGCCCAAACCCTTAAGTCCTGAAACACCTAAATCCTAAAACCCGTAAAAGCCCCGAACCCCTAAATCACGAAACCCCTAAACCCGAAATTCCAAAATCCTGAAACCCCTATATATACTATAAACCCATGACTGAGAGCCCTTAACCCCAGTATGAAACCTGAAACCCCAAACCCTGAAGCGGGTGGGAAAAAAAACTTGAAACCAAAGTGGAATTACCACTTTGCAGACTGTCGCAGGATGGAAAAAGGGTCGTTCAAAACAAAACCCTGAACCCAAATTAAACCCCCAAACCCCATGACCTGAGAGCAGGCTGCTCCCCGATCAGCGTCAGTTCAGTCGAGCTGGGGCCTGGCACACAGAGCCCGGGCGGCGATCGTCCCCGGAGGGTTCAAGGACCCAGAAGTCGTAAGGTTTAGGAGTTTCAGGGTATAGGGTTTAGGGTTTGGGGTTTAGGGTTTAGGGTTTTAAGGGTTTAGGGTTAGGGTTTAGGGGTATAGGGTTTAGGGTTTCAGGGTGGTGAGGGTTTGGGGTTTAGGCTTAGGGTATAGGGTTTAGGGTTTCAGGGTTTAGGCGTTAAGGGTTTAGGGCTTAAGGGTTTAAGGGGTTGAGGTGTGTTCTCTGGCACACGAATCCAAGCCCATGCTGAAAAAGGGTTTAAGGGTTTAAGGGTTTAGGGTTGAGGTGTCAAAAGGGAGAGCTCGAGAAGGGTCCCCTTAAAGGGATCCATAAGCGTTCTAGCAGGGTTCAGAGTCGACAGGGTTTAGGAATTAAGGCTTAGGGCTCAACATGGAAGCCTAAATACTTACCAACATGATTCCCTAGGGTTCGTCAGTATAGATAGACTATAAACGAGCCAGAAACCCTATTCTAATTATTAAGGCCCCTACATTAGCATTAACAACCGGAGTAATCATAGCTATACGAATATGCCTAGAACTGACTGATAGTAATACTAGTCGGAGTAGTGACATAAGACTAAGAATGGCAATAACAGTAATAGTATTAGTACACATAGTAATAAGAGTATGAACTGCATAAATCGTAATATTAAGGACAGTAATCATGGAAATTTATTTTACTGTCCCAACTATAATAGCCTATAAAGTACCATTACCTTAAGCGCCACAGCACCTAAGTATTGGGTCCTTCGGGCCCTTAGGGTCTTTTGCTTCATGTTAGGTGTCCCTGTGAAAGTGTCCTATAGAGGGGGTTTAAGGGGTAGTATGAGGATGTCGGACCGTGGCTTTGAGAATCAGGTTTAGTTAGTTTTGTTGGAATGCCGGAACTCCATGACCCTGCAGCCTGCAAAGCTTAAAACAGTGCTACGTCTATGTTCCACCTATACGGCCTCCACTGTAGGCCTACCTGGTGCGATTCTGGCTTGGTGGCCGCTGGCGGGATGTACCTACCTCGGATAGCCTGCTGGCCTCCACCCACATCGAAGTGTTTTGTCAGCCTGAATTGCGCATGCAAGCAAGCAGCGTTCAGTTGTCAGTCTATGTTCAGTTACTCCATAGCCGAACAAGGCGCAATGTGCACTGCCTGCTTGACCGCTGTACATAGGTCATTGTCGACGACCGCCTGCCATGCATCGGCAATGGTCTCGGGACGTGCCCTGCCACGCCGGACATGAATCGATTCAAGATGCCAGAGACATGTGGCTGGGAGCTCTCACATATGAAGTGGTTTGTGGGTTGTACATGGTTATATGTAATCCTCGACCCTGAGCCCTCGGTTGTCGTTCTTTCCGACAGGTACACGCAGCTGGCGTATTGCGCCACACGGAAATGCGCGCCGGCCCGGAAGGGTGGACTTCAAAGTTCAGCTTCCTCAGTAGCTGTTGTATGGAAGCAGCTCCTGCCTAAAGAATTTCGTGTTTAGGTTGTTGGGCTCTGTTGGCTATACGTACGTAGTTATTTGTTTAAACTTAGTATGATCATGTTTGTTTATTTGTGTATGCTTTTCATTATCATGGACATAGTTGTACATACAAGAGAGATGATGGTTATAAACCCTAAACCCTACCTGGAGCGCGATAGTTGCGCACTTTTTTTGCCACTGGTGCAAAACGTGGCAGTGGCAGGAATTCTTGCAACCGCGGCTAAAACTTGCCACTGCGCACTGCTGATGCAAATATTTCAGCAAATCGTTTTTTCACGAGGTCCTAGCAAGTGACAAAGCCAAAAGGCCAAATGCTAGTTGCATGATATTGCATGCTCCACCGTACAAAGTGGAAGTTTGAGCTGTACTGCTGTCTTTGAACACTGCAGAGGCCACGTCACGCCCGACACACGATCAAGCTTTGTGCTCTTATTGAGAAAATGGTGCTCAGAGAATACAACTTAACTTAGTGTGATTTCTCCATGTATGCCCGCACGCCCGAACATGCCCACAAAAAGTCGTCCCTGTTAGTCAGGCATAGAAGTGTCGGAAAGTAGAATAACTATTGAATATCAGATTTGGTCAATGATTTGGTGGTCAGTGTGTCGCACGCTGATTGGTTCTATCATGTTGTGGCAGGACCCCGTTCGAGCATTTTTTTAGCAAAATGGCGCAGGAATTATACGAAGCGGCAGTGGTGCAGAAGCCCGTAGGAGTGGCGCAGAAAGCCGTAGGAGTGGCACAGAAAAGCGTACGTCGTGTCGTTGTGCGATTTTGCCCATCATGTGAGCACTTGCCGTCCACGCTTGGAGGCTGTTCACAACAACCAGGCACTGCACATATGAGTTTTGTATAGCATCGCACTAGTGCGAACACATCCATCATGTCTATGCTTTCAACTCCCTACCAAAACAATTGCACAACTAGCATCATGCGGTAAGAATGTTGACCACCCAGTGAAAGAGGGACAAGATCACGTCTTGTTCAGAGACCCCGGATCGTTTCGAACGTGGCCAACATGCAACTGGGCACGCAACAAGCCAAACCACAAGCATCGGCACGAGCGAAGCATTCCTGTTTGCGGCGCCTTTTCCTGAACCTGAAGAGCAGCATGTGCGTTAAAATACCAGCATTGACATGGTGGCTCAACGCGTCTACTTCGAGGCCCTCATACCAATAATAATGACATACACTGGCCCCACCAGCCATACAAGACGAGTCGCCAAATTGCAGCTGCCAAAAAACATGCCACCAGTGACTGGTCACAACTCTTGTGCGCAACTATGGCTTTCCAGGTAAGCCCTAAACTCTAGATGGTTCGCCCAGGTCAACTCTGGGCCAGCATCATCGAAAAGGGCTTCGCGAAAGCCTGCGGCTCTTACGAGGCCCCGTTTGCAATTACAACTATCGCACAATGGGCCCCAAAACCCTATTCTATAATTATTTTGGGGGTTCCTGATTATAACTATAGTATAATGGGCCCAAAACCTATTCTAATTATTAAGGCACCTAAATTCTACCGGATAGCCATCAGCCTTCGCATGCTGCGGGCACCAGGGAGTGTGTAAGGATATGTCGAAAGCTTATTGGGACGACGTACAGCCTTGACCTGGAGCTTAAATTGGAGACTACGATCTGTAGCAAAAACTTCTATAGAGCCCCATTTAAAGCCCTGATGAAAAGATACCCCCATAGGTCAAAAAGCCCCAACAACTCCACCGACCCAGGCCTTGGCTGGCGGGGAGGCCGAGGTGGGCACGACCCGGTCGCCACTTGCAAGCTCTGGGAGTCTCTAATTACTGAAAGCTGTTATAGGAAACCTGCAAGTCTGCAGTTCACGGACCGAAAGTATGAGAGAGAGGTACCGAGAGTCAGCTTCCGATCTCCAGAGCAGCCCGGATCCGCCTGCAGGAAGCGCTGACGGTCCTCACCGGCTGGCCCTGCGAAGCCATCCAATTCGAAAAAGAGGCTGCCAGCAAACGTCGAGTGTAGCTCTTTGGAAGCCGCAGCTTCAAGTAAACCCTCAGGGCTCAGTGAGTAAGTAGTTGAGGTAAGACGGCTGTTCGGCCGAAGAATGTACTGAAACGTGATATAGGGCCGGTGCTTCGAGCGACGGGCAGCAACCTAGACTCTTGCACGATCGATCTAGTATGAAAGCCAGGAGTTTGATGCCGACATCCTTTGGGCAACGGTCTGCACCTCCAGAGATGCTTCTCGCCGGCAGCATTGGCAGCCGTGGATGTTCTTTCCAGAATCAGTCCCGGCAGTAGCAAGCTCCAAACATGATAGTTGCGGCATGAACTGTCCAGCATCTTATCGACATACTGGTTTTGAGCAGATAAACGAGCCCAGACACCAGCTGCAGGCGAAGTTCCTCATGACGGTGTCTACGCGGTCCAACAAGTCTCGAAGCGAGGAGGTGCTCGAAATCGTTGTTTGTGAGACGAAATTAATGTTTCCAATATGTAGGAACTCCAGGGGCGCATGGCTTTTGCTGCAGTGCGTAGCAGACTCCAGTAGGAATGCTGCTTGAGCGGTTGGCAGGACATTCGTGCGGCCGGGCTGGTCCCGAACCATGCATACTCTCTTATCGACGCCCGGGCCATAAATTGACTTGTGCCTTCCTGGGTCTTCAACTTCGGAAAGGGTGCTTTTATTGCTGGTCAAGCACGGCATGTAGACGCATAGACTTCTCCTGTGAATATCAGGTCTTCGACGTACTGGACAGTCGCCGGTGGCTTAGTCCAGTGGCCTAGACTGCCGATCAGCTGCTGATGGCATTTTCAGTTTGTATGTGTGAAAGGGATCAAGCTGCGACCTGTCGGTGCCAGGTGCAACATGAAGGCGCCACTGTTCTGATGCGGTCACACCACCAGTTGCCACCAAGCCTCAGGTGGGGACAGGCTCCGCCTGCTCAAGATCCGAAATCCGCATGCCAAGGCAGGCTTTCTACAATCTCCGCAATGGAAAAAAGCTCCTTCCCAAGAAGCGGTACAAAATCCACGCGCAACGTACGGCTGGCATGGTCAGGATCGATGGCGCGGCAGCTGGTCCGAGACGAGTGCCTTGGTAAGCATATGTGCTCTCGAACAAGGCATCAGATGCCTTTGTCCCAGCATTCCGAGGAGTGTCTGATAGTTGAGGAACCCTTAACTTCGAGACGCACTGTCCGAAGGTGTTGCACAAGCTTGTTGGGATTCAGGCCACTTGTGGACGCCGGAGCTTCGAGATCAGCTAGGCTGCCAGAAAGCCACCCAGGCTGGCACGGCGCGATGCAGATTCAGACACTGTGCTCTTCTTGTGAGGAGCGCAAACATTTCGAGGCATGCGCATGAATCTTTGCCAGGCTGGCATGTTCTTTATGTGCTTCGGCGACTTCTTGAGATGGCTCGGGCCCCTGGCTGTGGCCGATGATACCGTGAATATCGCTCGAAAAGAAACAGTGCTTCCACAGCCTTTTCTGTTCATGCGCCATGCTGGCTTTGGAGGCGTCGATCTCGATTCGCCAGCATAAATGCAGGTTCACTCCCGTGGCTGGGCTCTGTCAAGAGTCGTATTCGTGTGTCAACTTTCTGTATGTTCTGCTTTTCGCGCCGGATGCTTCAACATTCCGTTCTTTTGCGCAGACTGCGGGGATGCAGGCTGGCCACAAGCAAGTTCAACGGCGTGTCTTGGGATGCACGCTTGCAGAAATTCAAGGCGCAGGTGAGCTTGAAAGGGCACAACTATCACGCCGGCTATTTCGAGTTCGAAATTCAGGCAGCACGTGCATATGATGAGCGGTTGCGAGAACTATGTCCTGGTCCTCTTCGGTTAAAGAAATCCCTGAACTTTCCTACACAGGCAGAGGCACTTTTCAATGAAAGTGCACTTGAAGCTCGATCTCGTGCCCTCGCACATCACCACGCTGGCTTGGGGAATGCCGAGGCTGAATCTGTGCGCCGTTTGCAGAGCCTGTTTGGGTCTTCCGAACAAGCAAGGGACTACGAAATCACCGTTGTTGCAGGCTCCTCTCGGATTGACGCGCTTTTCCAGCCTAAGGGGTCCTCTCTCGGCGGGCTTTGTCTTCAAATCAAGTCTGCAGCTTCGAGAGGGAGCCGGAAACGCTCGTATGTCTTCCAAAAACTGCAGGGATACGAAGGGATGCTGTTGCTTTTGGTTCCCCGTGACCTTGAGCACGACGTGCTTTGGGCCGTTCCGGGAAGCTCGTGCGGGCTCAGGAATGCAATGGTGACCTTAGGCCAAAGCCGGGATAAGTCGTGGCGTGTTTACGACATCGGTCGTACCTTGGAGGACTGCTTCCATCAAGCACATGATTTTCCTCACTGCACACCGGGCGATGCCCACCTCCAGTGTGGCAGTGCCAACCACAGACTAGAAGAGCAGGCCCACCAACTGATGGCTAAGGTCCTCGCATGCGCTGGGCTGCTGCTTCGAAAATGCACAGCACTGCTCAGGCACACTGTCGATTCTGTGCTCAGTATGCACAGCACCGAGTGGAACGTGCAAGAGAAAGCATCCAGTCTTCAGAAAACGAAAGGCGGGCACAGATACTTGATAAACCTCAGAAGGCATGGCGGCGCTATGGGTAAAGCTGCCTACGGCCAACATGACTTTGACCTGCTGCTGGTTGCTATTATGGATGCTGGGATGCTCGTGGGCATGTTCGTGTTTCCAGCCGGCGTTCTGGCAGCCCGAGCACTGGTGGGACACAAGCCGGCGCAGTTCGTGCTATACCCACCCTGGAGGTCACCTGTCAGTTTGGCCGGCAGAGACAGGACTTCTTGGCAGTTGGATCATTTCGTGGATCTGCGTGAATGGCATGGCCGACCCATGCTTCCTCCTGTAGCACACAAACGCTTGCTCGACATATTCGCACAAGCAGAGCATTCGACCAACGTGGGAAGACCGACACGATGCATTGCTCTGGTCCCGTGTAGTGCTCTTGTCTTCATGGTTTGTAGTCTACTTGTAAAAGTCTGCAGGTGCGTCCTCAGTTCGTTTGAAGGTCATCTACTCAACAGAGGTGGTTTGTTGGAGACGTGGTCGTGCTCACATTTCTCTCTCCATACTAAACACACACCAACAGGTTGCTTCGCAGTCGAAGCTGCTTGGTTTTGTGTAGCTGAGCCGAAACATTCTATCCCGCTAAGCAGTTCTCGTGAATGGTGAATCCTTCGGTTAGCTGTCTCAGGTTCGAGCGCTGCACCATCTGCAAAGTGCGAAGCGACGGCTGGCACAAGGTGCGCAGATCGCGTAAGGGTATCAGCAGGGGAATGAAAGCCAGCCTGATTGCCGTTCCGACTAAAGGTTCGCATGCCGACGGAACTGCCTGGCGGTTTGGGCCTTCCCAGCTCAGGCTCGCTGCTCTTGGAGACAGCTGCCCTGTGCGGGTTTGAACTCCTGCGCCGTTAAGTGCGTACTAGTATGAGATGGCAGCTGCCTTATGCCTTTTATAATTTATCCTTGCTCGAATCACGATGTTTCGTTGGAAAAGTTCATAGCTTCAGGCTGGCTGCTAACAGCTTCTGCGACTTGGCGGCGCAAGGTCGATGTCGTTGTGCATTACACATGACCGGGTGTTCCATAGCCACGCACGGAGTCTGTTCCAACAACGGTTTCTGGCCAGACAGCACTGCACTACTTTGCGCCAACGCTTCTGGCCTACTTATGCATGTCGTGCTGATGGCATCTGGCCGACCCGATGCTCTGTTCAATCTGTCGGCAGCGCCATGTCTGAGGAGACGGCAGAGTGCTCTGCCCTCAGTCTGTCCGAAGTGCATCAGCAGGGTTCACTTCTGCAGTTGTGGACGGTCAGCCGCTGGCATCCTACTCACGCCAAGCTCACTCCAGCCCCGTGACAGGCTGCCTGACCGTCGCGCAGCCACAGGATCGCGCCAAATCTGGACCATTGCTGCGATCTCGGAAAGGTCGATCGCAGACAAGTCAGGGCACAGTCTGCTGAGCAAGTTTCTTCAGATACCGTGGCGACGACACGTGTTCTTGACAGTATGGCTGCGATGTCCGTCTGTGGCACAGTGCCTAGGTTTCGAGCATTGAACTTGGGCCCAATGGTCGTGGCTGGATTCGTCTTGGTGGGCACCCAAGTCACCTTGATCTTTCCATGTTGCTCTCCCCACCTCTCACTGTCGAGGGTTTGTTCATATCAACGGCCCAGCCGGCTTTGCATCGCTGACCGGCACCTTGCTCTCCTTTCCTTTATGTCCAAGCTGTTTGAGACCTCGGCATAATCGCTGTGCCTGTTGTTGAATCGCGTGATACTGAGGCCTCATTGCTTCAGAGTAGGTTTAACGGAAGGTGAACTCGGATTGAAGGTGAGGCAAAATGACAGCGCCAGAGATTCCAGAGTGTGTAGTGTGATGGATTTGTTTTTGGCTTGCTTTCGCATACTAGTGTGTTTTGGCGCTGTCTTGGCTGTTGTCCGTCAATACCTCATGAGCGGCGAAAGTGGCCTCTGCAAGAGGGTGGGGTTTCACCTAGTTACTAGTTGCAGTCTATCGGCCTGTCCGTCGTTTCTGGGTGATTAATCGGCTTACAATTGATGCAACATTATTGTTTTGCCTTTCTATTGGCTTTTCTTGACCTTATCAAACCAGACCTCGTTTCCAGGTCTACCTCGAGTAAAGAGGATTCCATCCTCTGATGCGGTAAGGCTCTCTGTCGAGAGGGTCCCAAACAACTCGCCTCGAATTGCTGGTTTGGTCAACCATGTTCTACATGGGAGTTTCCGAAAATAGGGGACCCTAATCTAGTACCCTAAATAGTAGGACCCTTATTATAAGGACCCCAAAATAAGGTACCCTAATTTTTGGAAACTCCCACATGGTATATGGAATGAAGCTTTAGACAAAGGCCATTTGGGGTTTGTTCTCTCAGGTCGAGGCCTCGAGCTCCCAGAAGCTTAGCGTGGCTGCAGTGGGGACCTGAGATCAGCACAGGAAGGAAAGGAATAGGGTTTAGGGTTTAGGGTTTAGGGTTTAGACTTAGACCTTCACAGGACGCGAAGAAACGTACATTGAGGTTCTAGGCCGCTGGAATGAGCAAATGCGAAACCTTCGCCTGCATCGTCCGAGTCGCGAGAGTCCAAACCCTGAATCCCTAAACCCTACTTGGAGGCCCTTTTGACTTAGTAAGTAGGGTTAGTAAGGTGGGTTATGGGGATTATAAGAGGGTTTCTAGGGGATACTAAGTAGACTTACTAAGTCAAAGGGGCCTCCAAGTATAATTCCTAAACTTCCAGGATTTCTCAGTGCGGGCCCCGAGGTCGGCCATCCTCGCTCCCGGGCTGTGGTGTCAGCCGACTGCTGGCTCAAGCCAGGCTTCTGGGCTTGTGGATTTTACGGAGACTGTGCGTGGCTATTTGGGGAGAGGGGGAATCCGAATTTAGGCTTTTATGGATGCTTCCGGAAGTGCTGCATGCGGCTGGCATTGCCATGTCATGCGCATGGAGGCAAAAATCGTCGGTACTCGTTTGAGGCGTTTCCTACTTCCTGCTGCCCCTGAGTCTGCACGAGAACACGGTCATGCCGGTGGCAGGCTCCCGAGATCAGAGCCCTGAGGATGGCAAAGGAGCTTGAGTGCAGTGCTTGTAGTATGGCAGCAGGTCGTGAATCCTAGTAACCCAAAATTGTATACAGTGTGTACCTATATATACAGTTAAGTACATGTGTATGTACATATTCAATCACTCAGCCATGTGATTAATGACACAATAAACACACACGCATGTATACATATTGTGCATGCATCATCTAATATAGATATAGGCAGGCATGTCAGTGTTCATTCTTAGGACATGCCGCCGCAGCGAGTAGTTACAGAGGCGATTGCTCATTCAGGTCTTCTCTTGCTTCAGCCGCAAAGCAGTGCAGATCCAGGAGCACAAGTTCTCGGAATCGGCACCTCGGTTACATTGCCCTAACCCTCCAGGTACCTACTATATAGGGCCCTCGGGGCTCTATACCCTATATAGTAGGTACCTGGGGGGTTAGGGTTGGTTACATGTTAAGTTAGGTTTCTTACCGGTCCACATTGTGATGCAGCACCGTCTGTTCATGCTGGTGTAGTGAGACTTGGAGATATGAAGCGCTGCCACCTCAGGCCGTGTTGGCTTCGTGGGGCGCATTCATAAAGCCACTTGACTGAAACGCCGGATTCCCCACTGTAATGGGTTTGCACGCAAAAGGCCGGCCATGTGCTGTAAACCTCACAGGTGTCAGATGCAGCCTGCAGGTTCTTTAGCTGTTTGTTCTTGGCGCATTTTCTGCTTGGCAAGGTCATCGGATCAATCGCCGGACAACTTCCATGGCGCAAAGCCGGGTGCCAAGAAAGCTACAGATGAACCACTAAAGTCGCTCGGCCCAGTAGACTTGCATTCGTAACACTTCTCCAGTCGGTGTGCTTTTGACTTTACTCTGGTATCCACATTGTCAGACTGGCGGCAGTGTCGCAAAACCTTTAATGATGCCTGTCTGTCTGTCTTTAGTTCGTTCTGTGGATCAGGTCGACTGACTTACTGTTGAGATGCTGAGCAGCTGACCTGCCACTTGGGAAGCAGTTGTCCTACCGAGGGTCTACACAGCCAAGAGTGGCGGTGGCATGGTCGCTTGCATGGCCTGGTTCTCAACGAAGCAGCAGTTTCCGAAATGTTGGAGACGGTCGGCACTGTGCACCTGAGACTTTGGGAAGTCCTTCATAGCATCAGCACGCGCCTTCAGAGAGTTGCGTCAGTCACCGTTCCTGAACCGACCATCCGGTTGCATAAAACTCTCGAAAAGATCAATTCTTTCGGGTAGCAGTTTCTGACCCTCTCATCATCATCTCATCTGCATCCCGCCACAAGGCCGAGAACCACAGCCGTGGGCACTTCGCAGCCGGAAGCCCAGCAGCTCCCAACAGTCCTTTCAGGGAGAAGTTCTTTTTTACTAGGTAGGCCAGTGGGACATTTTATATCTTGCCTTATTGGGCCTATAGAGCATCGTATCCACGAATATTTGTTCAGAGGCTTTGAGGGGCCAACCTAGTTCAGCATCTCACAGAGCCGAGGCTGAGTTGACCTTCAACAGCATTGAGGACGGCAAGCTCCTCTTCTCAAGGCATACCTGGCTGAAGTCATGGGGGTTCTTCCTTCCAGGCATCGCCATCTTTGCGATGGCTTCGAAGACTGACCCTAAATTCTAAATCCTAAACCCTGAAAACCAAACCCTGAACCCTAAACCCTAAACCCTCAACCGTAAACCCTCAACCCTAAACAATGGCAGAAGCCCTTCGTATGTCAGGCGCAGTGGGATCACGAAAGATTGGGTCGCGCCGGGGCAAGCTCAGATCCTCCAGGCCAGGAGTGCTCCATGGGTTTTTGGGGCTTATAGGGGTTCAATGGGCGTTTTATATAGGGTTTAGGGTTTAACGGGAGTTTTATGTAGGGTTTAGGGTTTATATAGGGTTTAGGGTTTAAGGGGTGTATACAGGGTTTATATAGGTTTTTAAGGGGGGTTGTATAGGGTTCAGGGTTTAATGGGTTTATAGGGTTTAGGGTTTAATGGGGTTTAGGGTTTAGGGTCCAGGCTGCACAGGCCCTGGAAGCTTAGGCAACTTCACGCGGCGAGTGTGACGTCTTCGAAAAGCTACAGACTCTGATGTTGGACAGTTTAGGCTCTCTACGTTTCCTGTGACAGCAACTGAGGGCCGTCTAGCCTGATCTCAGCAAGAAACATCTGTGCTTTGGTGGCTCAAGTTGCCATATTGCTCGGAGTATTCTTCGCCAGCAAGTAGCACCAAGCCATGGCAAAGCAGGTGCGAGTGATGAGGGCCGTTGCCCTCCTGGCAGCAGCTCTCATGGCTGCTTCCATTGCCAGCGCCTTCGTGGGGGTGCAGGCCCCCGCTCCCCGAGTGCAGACGCAGCTCCGTGCCGGCGGGGAGTACACGGGCTACTGGGCCCTTACTTAAAAACAAGTCGGAAGTTAAATCCTTAAGGGGCATCAAGAGTCAAGAGCCAAGAACTAAAGTACTAGAGTGCTTGAAGGGAAGCGAAGAACGGCCAAGGCTTTGTGCCGGACTTGCAGCGCCGTCAGCTGATGAACTTCGTGCTGGTGACCACCGCCGGCATCCCGGTGCTGGTGGCCTTGGGCTGCTACCTCTGGTACTTCGTGCCTCCGGTGGCCGGCGGTGGAAGCGGGGCGACGCTGGCTGGTGATCAGGAGGGCAACCCCATCACTTTGGAGAGCTGGGTCAAGTCGCACAAGGAGAACGATCGCGAGTTGGTCCAGGGCCTGAAGGGCGAGCCGTACTACCTCATCTCTACGGCGGACAACATCAAGGACTTCGCCCTCCTGTCCGTCTGCACCCATCTGGGCTGCGTGGTGCCCTGGAGCAAGAGCAACAACAAGTTCTGCTGCCCCTGCCACGGCTCGCAGTACGATGAGAACGGCAAGGTGGTCCGAGGCCCGGCCCCGCTGTCCCTGGCGCTCGCCCACACCACCACCCAGGACGGCAAGCTGGCCCTCACCCCTTGGCCTGAGAAGGACTTCCGCACCGACCTGGACCCATGGTGGAAGGTCTGAGCCTTCGAGGGCCTCAGTGACTGTCTCAGAAAGGTAGCATCTCCATAATATGGGGCGCAGCTGCGCATGCATGTCGCGCGTGCTGATGCGCTTGCAGATGGCGTGGAACACACCTCAGTTTTCCGATTCTCTGCAGCGAGTGATCCATGTTGTTCCTCAGAGTGCATGCAGCATCGGTAACTTTCTTCGGCAGTTGTGTTGTTCGATATGAACGTGGGGAATCATACCTCTCGGGTCTCGACGTTTCACGTGAGGAGATGCTACAACACGCGAGACTGCTACATAATTTCTCCAGTTCTGGAACGAAAGCACGGGCTGTGTACTCATACCGTTCACTTCAGAAGATGAACTCTGTAGTCCATGCTTACTAAAGGAACCCACAGCATGGCTGGGGAGTGACTTTACAGAACTGAAGCACCGAGACTGCTACATGTCGAAAAAAGGCTTCTTGCCTTGCTGCGACTGGCATGTCCGAGAATGGGAGACCCACCCCACTGTTGCAGGTGGTGCTTCCGCAAGGCTCGGGTGGGGGCTGGCGGAGCAACCAGCGCTACGAGATGCGCTTCGTGCGGTCGTGGGCCTGAGAATTTGTGCTTCAGCAGCTGCTGCCTCTAGATTTATATCAGAATGCCACTGAAACATCTCTATTATGCAGACCGCATAGGGTTAGCACACAATGATTAATTTTCGGACCAAGAGCAGAGCTTTGATGTTTCAGTGCAGCGCCGGCCGGCGCCGGCATGGCCCAAACATCTCTTCATGCGCGTGGCTTGGCTCAAGTTTTTTAATCAGTACAGCCCCAGCAGCAGAGTTCCCTGACATGGATGCCCGCCTCCGCCTTGCAAGAAGTTCTTGTAGGTCACCTTCACCCGCCAAGCAAACCCTCCTCCTTCGCAAGTACACCTGGAGGTCAGCAGCTGCCCCAAAGAAGTAAGATCGAAGGTTTGTATTATGTCAGATTAGTAGTCTGGTCATTTGTGAACCCTTGAACCGTTGAAATATCCCTAAACCCTAAACCCTAAATCCTAAACCCTAAACCCTAAACCCTACTCCGGCCTGCCAGAGTTCCCGCGGACTGCAGCTGAGCCGCTAGGCAGCGACTTGCAAGAGCCTAGAGTGGTCTACTTCTGCGAGAGGGAGTGGTTTAGGGTTTAAGGTTTAGGGTTTAGGGTTTAGGGGTGTAACTGGAGTCTCTGGTTTAGGGGTTACAGTAGGGGTTTGGGCCTGGGGCTTCAGGGTTTAGGGCTTCAGGATGCTTTAGGGCTTAGGGTTCCATTGTACCTCCTAGGGTTTAGGGTTTGGGGCTTCAGGGTTTAGGGTTTTAGAATGCTTTAGGGCTTAGGGTTCCATTCTACTTCCTTGTTGTGGTGTAGCAAACTATATATATATATATAGGATCCTATAAGGTACACAATGGAACTACAATGGAGACTATACGTAGTGGCTTTGGAGGACTACCCTCTTCAACCACTACGACCCTGTGGTTTGCAAACAAGACAGCCCCATAAAGAAACTGCAATGGAGACTATACCTTAAGAACCCAAAACCCACTTCTTTGTAGGTTCTTACTATAAACCCTAATATGGGATTTATAGGGACCCTACAAAAAAGTAGGTTTTGGGCGGTTTTGGGTTCTTAAGGTAGGCGTCATGCACATCACCCATCACCAGCCCTGAGCTGAGATCGAAGCTGATGAAGCCTTCTGGAGGCAAGCTTGTTGGGTGCTTGAGGGTCTTCCCGATATTACGCAAATACATGCATGCATACATACATACATACATACATGCATACATAAATACATGCATACATGCATAGATTACATGGTTGTATACCGTGTCTCTCTCTCTGTCTCTCTCTCTCTCTATATATATATATACATTGGTGTTATATATACACACACTCACATCGTGCAAGGTTGCTTTTTACAACCACTTGACGTGTCGTTCCGTTCAAGGCCCTTCAAACGTGCATCCTGGCCCTAGGCGGTCAGCAGCTTCAGTAACCGAGGTCCTGCAATGAAGCTCTTTGAACATGTAGTAATCATAACCCTGTTGTGGCCCGAAACAACTCTACAATTGCAAGATACCATACGCCAAAAACCATAATCTAACGATTACCACCCTCGATTCGGCTCAAAATCATCCAAAGATGGGCTTCATGCAGGTGGGCGGTGGGGCCCCTCGCTGCAACTCGTCCCCGAAAGATTCTTTCGGAAGTCACAGGAACAGGGGAGCTGGAGGTTCTCCGATCTAGAGCCTGATTGTGTGAGTTTGCTACAAATACCATCAAAGGGTAAGGAGAGTTCCGGCTACAGGGTGCGGGATAGTTTTTCGAAGCACAAGAGCTTAAGGGCTGAGAGTCTGTAGTGAAGCCGACGGTCAAACACTATGCCCCCTTCCCGCTTCAATCGCAGCAAGCGAGCTTGATGGTTACATAGACTTCGCAAATCAGAGACAACGGACCATCAGAAAGATATCGGCAAAGAGAGTGAACATACGTGGTTGTGGTGGCATCCGCTCTCTTTCTGAGACTCTACTCAGGATTCCTTGCACGGCAGGAGGCAAAATACCGGGGGAGATCCCTGGATCGAGAGCAGCTATATAGGAGGTCTGTGGGAGATTTCAGATTCTACGGCTCCTGCGGGGGTCCCAGTAAGCAGGGTCCGAGTATATATGGCCCGGAACGCAGAACAGCCCCCATGTTCGTTCTGCTCGTTTTGAGGCCAGTTGGCACAAGTCTGGGTTAAGATGATTTGCTGCAAGACTCCGCGTCGGCACAAACATGTGCCACTTGAGATGGAGACTAGTTTTGCTGTTGATTCCCGGAAGTGTAACTGCATGTGTAGTGGGGTACCATACTGCAGTCATGCCACATGAGACGAGCTTGCGTCAGTCTAAATCGCTGTGCATCACGGAAGCCCAGTTGGCTGTACTATGGGATACCGTACCGCAGTTGGGGCTTCCACTGAGAGTGGACTTGATTCATAACTCCGTTCTATGTGGGTCTTGTGGACGACAACACGAGCAAGGGTACTAGTGACCGCAGTTGTACTCTCACTTACGAGCCCAAAGGGTCGTAAGTTCCTACATATCTCGAGAAAAGTGTTTCTCTTGTAGGAGTGACTGGTATGGTTCGGGTAAGTATCTTCTCTGTATAGCTACCTAGGACCTAGGATCCTTTTTGGGATTCCCTGATTATTCGAAACGGGGGATGCATGAGGAGCGACTTCACCCACTGTCCATTTCAGCAAAGCTTCGTGCGCTGTGGACCACACCACCGAGCAGAGCTGTGTGTGCTCGACAAAGACGATGCTTGTCATGGGTGAGTATAGTAGTAGAGTAGGTAACCTCCAACCTTGTTGGGTATTACCATCCATATGTTTCCAAGGGTTAACCTTTAGTTCTTCTTGGATACTTGACAAATCATAGGTTTGGTTCTCGTTTGGGAAATTCGCAGGTTTGTATGGCTCAGGGCTATACATGGGTGCATGGGTGTATTTGCACATGTCCAGAGTACAGAGTTTCCGGGTTTGCACTCAACTCTACTATTTAAGCTGCCATAACCTTCTTTTGTGTAGGTTCCCATTAGGAAGTTTATCAAGAGCTTGTTATGGAGGGACGCTACATGACGCTACGAAAAGTTGGTGTTGGTACCCTGCCAAGTGTAGCGGAGTTTTCCGCGGAGTTAGAAAGCTGTCGGACCTTCGAAAGGGTGGACTCGGCTCTGCGGCTGCACCACTTGCTTGACACGAACGGATCTTGTACGAGTTCCCAATGAGTTCAGTCTTGGCATGTTGATTGAAGTTTAGGGCGTGTCTACCCTTTCCGATGTAGTGCTACGCTAGAAGCCCAGTTCATCTACAGTATTTAGGTCAGCGTCCGAGACAGCCATATTCAGCGCACTGTATAAGCAGCTGGGGCTTGTAACAAGGACATCCGTCGCTTGCATGGCGTCTGGGAGAAGTACAGGGACGATCTGACTTGGCCTGTGCATGACAAAAAACCGAAGTTCTCTCAAGAGGCAACTAGTCCGCATGCAGCACCTAATGGTTCGATTAGTTTCCGATTTTTGGTTGCAAGGGTAGGGTTTCAAAGCCATGAGTACTTTTGTTTTTCTTTGTTTGTTAGTAGTATCAGCACGGTGATTTCTAGTCGTTGGGTTGGGATGTCGCTACTTTTCCCAACGTCCGACCAACTGCTTCCAGTGTTCCAGGACTTTGAGACATTCTACGGCATTGCGCAGCAAGTTGTGGATGCCATGGTGGAGGAATACAAGGTGCCGATGATTCTGGATCAAGCGACCATAAGCAACACCAACCACATCGGGCACCCTCCACATTGCGCGCCTTGGCGGTTGAAGTGGACACGCCTCTCAAGATGTAGTGCATGACGGCCTCCGGCCACACTTTGAGCGCTGCATCGTTTCCGCAGCCCCAGACGTCCACATCCTGTTTCTGTTGCTCTTCCCTGAGCGCAGATGTTGATCCAAAAGTGTTGGGCCTTTATAATAGCGATGAATCTTCGCATGAGCCTTCCAAGCCCGCAGACTACCCTGCAAGCGGCAGTTGTTCTATCAACTACAAAATTAAACTTGCTCCGCCAGATGAATCTTACTGCGACCCTTAAAGCGGTTCTCCAGGACAATGTGGGCTTTGACTCTGTCTGGTGGAATGGTAGACGCATACGGGGAGAAGATGAGCTTCCAGCTGCGCGAGGAGTGGTGCTTCGTGTATGGGTCGAGGTTTGAGGGTCAATGCCAGTTTGGGTGCAGCTTGCAAGAAGCAATGGCACCATCAATCAATCCTGATGTGCAGAAATTACTAAACAGTAGAAAATGCCTGTGATGCACATGGGAGCCGCGATGCTTGGTGCTGGCATTGTTTATCTAGTAGTCAGCCCCGATTGATCTGCAGGCGGCGCCTACGTTCTTTGGAGGCCTGAGAAGACGTCATACAGGAGCGCGGGCATATCGGGTGGGTAGTTCCCTGAGCTATTTGTTGAGTTCGTGTAATATACTCGTAGAATTCCCAGAACGCCGTATGCCGATGATAGGCTTGAGGCTTGAACAGGGCTTGCTGACGAAGCATTGAGTTGTCGATTCGCAGCTTCCGGTGCCATCGCAGGAGTTACAGCTGTTCTGTGGCGTTATCTGATCCAAATGGCACCTCGGTGGCAAGCCAGCGGCACAAGGCGAGGCGGTACAGCTTGCCGGTGTACTGTTTTGCGTTGCAGCATGATGCTGTCAGAATCTTCTTTGCACCATCTCTTGTTTCAGCTGAGTCTTTATAGAATCTTCTGCGATGAGCACCAAGGCTACGAAGGAGGCGAACTTCAGTTCTTCGATACCTGGGGTGCAAGGCAGCCGGTCGCCACCTACAAGTGCGCTGAGGGCTGTGGTGTCGCCTTCTGCGGCTGCCAGAGGCATCCTGGCCGGGTTATGTTTCGGTAAGTGCGGATTCTGCGCACGGCGACTTGCGGCTTTTGACCGTCACAGTGACTCACTTATGTAGTCACATGGGCCATGCGGTTGCTTGCATGTCAAAGCTTAGAAGCCTTGCAAAGATTTTGAGAAGCTTGTTGTGATGCCTGACCTGTTCTTCGCACCGCAAGCCTTGGACCGCGAATCCAACCCAGACCCAAAGGAACATCCATGCAGTGACTGGTGTCAAGCATGGCTTTCGCTTGGTCCTACTCATTTGGACGCGACCTCCCGGCGTGCCCGTGCAAGAGGCTCAGGCAGGCCTCGGGGTTCTGGAAGACTCTGAGCGCTGAGCACTGATATATGTAATTGAATCTGAAGAATTAGACAGAGGGGGAGAGCGAGAGAGAGAGAGAGAAGGTGGGTAGGTAGGAACTTGCAGGCAGGTAGGCGGGTAGGCAGGAGGCAGGTAGGAAAGGTAGGTAAGTAGGTAGCTAGCTAGCTAGGTAGGTAGGTAGGTAATTGCAGGCAGGTAGGCAGGTAGGCAGGTAGGTAGGTAGATAGGTAGGTAGGTAGGTAGGTAGGCCGGGAGGTAAGTAGGTAGGTAGGTAGGTAGGCAGGTAGGTAGGCCGGGAGGTGGGTAGGTAGGTCGGTAATTAGGTATGATTTGGTATGAGTGGAGTATAGGTAGGTGCACGGAGGTTAGTAGGTAGTTTAGGTATTTAGGTAAGTATGTAGAACAAATGTGAGCAAACGTGATGCCCGCACGAGAGCAGGCCCACATCTGCTACTTCCGGCCTGGCACCGGCCACGGCTGCTGGCTCCATAGCCTGGTCCTTGGGCGGCACTTTGCTACGTTAGTTTAGATTCGTTATTTGTAAATTTCTTCCTGGGAGTAGAGACGTTTGAGACAAGTCTTGAGATATTGCTTGATTTTACATTCCATGTTCCGATGGAGGGCTGGATTTTTTTTGCCCACTGTGCCAAGAGGCATCCCTTCATGAAGGATGTCTGGGGCGTGGGCCCTACCCGGTAACCCTAAACCCGTACAGTAGACTACTAGACTCCAGCCCAGGATATCCAACGTGGGCTAGCGCAGCGCGCCGGTCGTCAAGAGGCCTGGCTCCCTTCAGAGGCCGGCAGGGCTTTGTTTTACAAAGATCCTTTCGGAGCCCAGTTACCTGGTTGCAGAATCACACATCCTTCTAAAGATAGAGAGAGGGGAGAGAGATAATTATGCAATCTAGATATGTGCTGACAAACTCACATATCAGATAGACAGGAGTTTATGTTATGTTTTGGGCCCAGGGAGAATCGCCTCTTGTGTAGAAGGTGACCTGGGGCTTCTGGGAGCATGTAGGCCTGGACTTCTTTCGGTACAGAGGCCTCAGGACAGGTGGGCAATCATATTCGAAGGTCGGTTTTCGAAGGGCTCTTCAAGCCTCGCATGCCCTGAGACATTGTTGTTGGAGGCTCCCCTTGACTTTGACCCAAAGCATCCACATCACTTTCGAAACGCAGGTCGACGATGGCTGCCTCTGCGACGATTGCGCGGAGGAGAGGGCAAAGGTGTCCTGGAAGGCTACCTGGTGCAAAGTTTCGGGGGTTTGGGTCTCAGGCTCCAGGGTTTTTGTCGGTTTTTGAGGATTTGGCTTCACAGCTTTGCAAGTTTTTGGGGTTCAGAGGACCTTCTACGACTAAGACACAGTGTAGCCGCAGGGAGGTCAGAGACCTTTTCGTTGAGGCCGTCTTTCCTAGCCGAACTGGAGTTTCATTCACGTCCGCGACTAAATCAACTTTGAGAACCGAAGTGCCATTTACCCACCAAAGAAGTAGAACCCCAACGTATGCATGAAGTTGAAGGCTTAGGAGAGTGCGGAACATACTTCATGCACAGTTCGAGATGTCAAGCTACATGAAACAGAGTTTAAATTGGGACGATATCAGATACTTCAATTTAATTTATGGTACATGGCATGGGAGATCACAGAATCGGCGCTGTTTTGCGTCCCAGGATTGCCTCCAGCAAGTCACCGAAGCATCAGCCGAGAAGTCGGACAAGGCTTCTACCTAAAGGGCTTAAGGGGTTTGCCGGGTCTCTGGTTCTGGGTGAGGGTTTGACTTCTGTTTGAGAAGCTGCAGAAATGTGAATCCGGAGCGACAGATGCTGGGTCTCTGGTTCTGGGTGAGGATTTGACTCCTTTTTGAGAAGCTGCAGAATTTCGGATTTGAATCCGGAGTGACAGAGGACCCCCTAAGTGCAATCGCATACCCCGTTTTCCCATTATATCTAGACACCCCAAAACCCGAACCCGTTCAAAGTTCTCACCCCTGTGTCCTGAGGCCACTCCGAGCACCAGTGCAGGCAGCAGCCCGCGCAGCCCAGTCACGCCGGACTCGGTGGGAGCCCGGGAAGAGTCAAGTGTATGGAGACTTCAATCTGTATGCATGTCAAGGAAGGTAGGTAGGTAGGTAGGTAGGTAGGTAGGTAGGTAGGTAGGTAGGTAGGTAGGTAGGTAGGTACTGCTCACTTGCAGTACAGGAGCTTGAGGTCAAAGGGGCATGAATGAAGCGACGGCGACATCTGAAACAGTAACTTGGAGCATAGTGATAAGGACCTTAGCAAGCAGTTCCCTCTTTGGTAACTCGGCTTGTTTGGCTTCAGCTATCCAGAAGAGAAGTGCTCGGGCATTGTCGACACCCGCTTTTGGGTGTTGGGGGATGGTCTCCGGAAATTCCCGGACGTTCGCAGGTGTAGGGCCAGGGTTATTGTGGGGGATAACGTCTTACATTGGTTTGACTTGGGTTGACGGCGGGCCGGTGAGATGCATTCCTATGGCGTTGGAAGATGTTTGGCTTGGGTGTTCGGATCTTTCCTATCATAGTTCAGAGAAAGCAAACGGCAGGCAAAACATCCCCAAACCGAAGAAGATTTCGAATTTCGGAGCCATTTCAGCGCAACTTAAACCATCGACGGAGTGGTTTGAGTCGACCCACTGCTTGCAAGTTTGAACACTTTTTCTATGACGCAACATTGCAAAATCAAGCTGAAGCGACGACTGCCTCCGCAGGGAAGAGAGACAGAAGATGCCACTGCGGTCTCGGATTTCAGCCGGCAGCTTGATTCGCAATGGCTGCATCTGCCGAACGAAGAATTCTGTATATATATATATATATACATACTGACTTCTAACATCACGGCGATGTCAAGTTTATGGCTTCGCGGTGTCCCGCTGGTGCAGCTGCACGATGAATAACGAGTTTCAGGGACGTAGACAGTTGTGGGCATACACCTCTTGGCATACGCACTCTGAGCAGTTTCGGGCCATCGCCTCCGACGCAATGAAGTCCTATACGTGCTATACACCATAAAGACCTTGAGTCCTGCAAATAGATGGCTGGACGGTAGAGCCCTAAACTTGAAATCTAGACTCGAAGCACTTCGTGCTGGCAGGCACTGCCCATACCAGCAGCCTCACAGATGGTGCAACGTCCATGAGCGCCGAGAGCTCACGGACGTCGTCGACCAAGATGACATCAGGAACCCCATCGCCCTTGGAGTTTAGGCTTTCGGATTTCAGGTTTCAGGAAGAGTTCAAAGAGTGGACGCAAGTAGCACGCTGCAGAGGTGCAGAAGGGCAATGTGCAGTGACGTCAAGATCTCGGCCCTCAAGACTTATCTACTCTCCCAAATGAGGCTCGATGTGCGTGTAGACTTTCTACTACTTGCACCATAAAGTACCTATATTTTAGGGCCTAAGTATAGAAACTATATGGGCACATGGAGCCTTAGGCTCCTCTGCACAACCCGCTTGCCGCTTGCAGGACCCTCCAGCGAATTTGGGAGAGGCTGCATCGGGATCAGTCAGCTAGTCTTACCTGATAAGGCATTGTAGGACTGATGGGAGGTAAGCACCTGTGTCCGCCTTCATGTTCGGTTCTAAAGCGCAGAGCTCGAAGTATAGTCATATAATCGGAGAGTCACCAAGCCCGGCTAGAATTTAAGCAGGCGCAGCCCCGACCCTTAAATATGGTTTTGTGTGTTTGCCCCAAGGCTACATATCGGGCACCGGCATTCAGCGGTCGTACCCTATGGTTTAAAGAGAACTGAACTTTCAAATTTTCAACGCACACGACACTTTGCTGCGATAGGCCCTCATCAGTAGCCCTGTCATCTCTTAAACCCTAAACATCCCTAAACCCTAGAAGCCCTATTCCCCCCATTTTTCTTCACAACCAAGTTGCTAAGTACGTCCCGATCCGAGAGTGCGTACCTGTCCAGGCACCAGGACGACCTGACGCGGCCCTTCTACAGAAAGAAGCCGCAGCTTCTCCCAAAGTTGCTGAATAGATAAGCCTACATCGTTACCAAGATCGAATCACGGTCTGTGCGCTCGTCTGTTTTCGTATCTATGTCCTTAAGTATGGGCTATCGCACTATCGCGCTTGTGATATGACATGTTGAGGACGTATTCGTCAGAGGAGTTTGATGACTTCAGCCGCATCGCGCAGAAGGTGGTGAATGCCACATGCCTACAATGGTACACTCTGGGGCGTTGCTTCGGTATTCGGGCCGTATGTATGTATGAATGAAGTATGCACGTATGTGTATATATGCACGTATTATATGTGCATGTACTGATGCATACATGCATACGTACAAAGATACATACGTTACATACAACCAGACATACATACATACATACATACATATACACACATGTCTTTGTATGTATATATAGATATACTTAGTTATTATTCACGTGCAAAGATAGGTAGATCGGTAAATCGACAGATCGATAGACCGATACAAAGACAAATAGATAGGTGGACACATGGAAAGATGGACCGGGTAGAAAGACAGATAGAAAGACTTATAGATCGACAGGTTGGTAGGTAGGTGGGTAGGTAGGTAGGTAGGTAGCTAGCTAGCTAGCTAGCTAGCTAGCTAGCTAGCTAGCTTGCTAGTTAGCTAGGCAGACCGTTTTGTAGGCATATGAATACACATATACCTACCTACCTACCTACCT
>CAJNDV010037574.1:20118-34922 GCA_905221635.1 Symbiodinium sp. CCMP2456 | reverse complement strand
TTAGGGTTTAGGGGTCTAGGGTTTACTTTTTGATGTGCCCGAAAGTGTTAGGACCCTTAGGGTTAAAGGCATGAGCACTGGGCTTGAAGGAATGGGGAGACGGGGCAGACTCATGGAGCTGTGAGGCTTCCCGGTGACGGCCAAAACTATGAGAGTTATGGTTCTGATACCACACTAGATAAGAATAGAAAATGCTATGAGGAGGCTCAAGTTAGAAGCCGGGGGTGGATGCCCTTCTTGTACACAAGCAGGCTTGCCTTCGCTAAGCTTCACAAGTCGAGCTTAAGGCTCAGCTGCCTGTGCTTACACGTCTTTCCCCATGTGCCAAGCCCACTTGGCAAGCCCTCCGTAAGCTGACGAGGAGAAAAATCGTCTCGAAGCCGAGATCAAGACCTTGTATGACTACCTCACAGAAGATGGTCACATGACAAGCTTTTGGAGGGGATACCTTCAGGCTCTTAAGGAATCATTTTTAAAATCACCTTGAAAGCGTCTCTGTGGCTCCTGCATGCGAGGTATGCCAGGCGTCTCGGGGCCTCTCGTGGATGAAGAGGGCTTTCCCAGAGGTGACATAGACCTCTATGCAGTTCGGCAAGCTCGGAACAAGTCGCATGGCCGATGTATTTCTCGAGGGGTTCTGTGCTAAGGGGAGTTGCACTCACTGGCAATCCGCCTTCTTCCCGGAAAACCTCAAGTTTGCGGCAACCGTTAATTTGGGCATGGCCGCATGTTGGAGGTTGAAACAGACAGCGTCAGTGCTGTTGCTTGATGCAGGGGCAGCCGAGGTACGTCTGCGCACAGACGGACCACACCGAAGTAATGAAGAAGATCGAAGAGGCACAGTTTGTTTGTGCATGCTGGCATTGACTTATAGTGTTTAGCCGCCAGGCACCCAAAACGCTATGAAGTCTCGCTCGCCTGCACCTCTGCACTCTCTCACTCCCTTGTTTCTCCTTCTCCGGCATATAGTAGTCAGTAGTCAGGGTTTCCCTGTGTAGCTTGCGGCCAGGCCATCGCAGCTCTTCATGCAGGGGCCAAGGCCGCGTGTCTGCGACAAGTCGCTGAAGCCCTGGTTGCCCTAAGGCTCCATGAACCAAGATTCATTAGTTAATTACGCCTTACTTTAAAGGTACTTTAAGGCTTAAGCACAATCGGTATGAATCCATGGAGCCGCCCATGGAGCCTTAGGGTTTGCTAAACGAAGCGCGAGCTGACGCTGGTCGTAGCAGCAGCAACATTTTGCTGGAGGTGTCCGGATTCGAAGCATGGCAGTTTGCTTTTCAGAGCGGCAGTCCCGCCTGGAAAGACTAGCACCAACATCGTAGTTCGAATGTTGTAAAGCACGACTGTAGAACACTATATCCCAGTCCGTCAATGGCAATGCACACGTGAGTCGAGTGGCACCGCCACATAATCCAAAAACCCCACAGCCACCCTGGCCCTAACCCCTACACCCGATAAACCCAGAACCTCCCAACCTGCTGCAAAGCCCGAGAGCCCTCCGCCTTTGAAACCTTGAAGCCATGAGCGGTCGAAGCCTGAAGCCCAGCAGCCTCAACCTTCAGGGAAAGCCTGGAAGCTTCCGCAGAATCCCAAACTGAAGCGCAGAACCACCCCTAAACTCAGAACCGGCAACAGACCTGCCCTGAACCCATTTAAGAAGTTTGCCTTCAAGACCTCTGCAGACATCTGTCAGGTGCACGTCCCGCGGTCAGGGCCTGCTGCAGCCGCCCCCGCCGAAGCCGAGGATGAGCCCATGTCGGAGAACCCGAGACCGGCCTCGGATTCGGGTTAAGTTTGTAGGATTTTAGAGGTTAGGGTTGTGGGTTTTGGGTTCAGGGTTTACAGGTTAGGGTAGGGCTCATAGAGGTTAGGGTTTAGGTTTTAGGGCTTCCTGGGGTTTGGATGCAGATTCGATCATACATCGTTAGTTTAGAAGTTTAGGGTTTGGGCTCAGATTCAGGGATTCTCCTATCTCCAAATTTCATGTTCATTGCGTCATGTGCAACATTAGTTGTTATCATGCGGTAACTGCGACAGTATGGTTGTATGTGTCGTTTTCTCGAGTACGGTATGTCGCACAGTTTGACCTTTGTATTCAATTTCAGGAACGTCCTCCTCCAGGTGAAGCTGGCGGCACCTTTTGATTTTTGGCTGCATCTACCACGACACCCCGAGTTTCCAGGAACTTCAAACCTGCAAACCAGAAAGAGAGCTACGATGTTTGGCTTTATTGTCTAGGGTTTAGAGAAACGTTCGGTGCGGGCTTTCTGTGTTCTGCTGCAACGCCTGCATTGTGCGAACAGCTGGTCCTCTCGCTTATGTACCCCGGCTTCAGGAATTTGGCTGACTTCTTCAGACCCTATAGGCGGCGCCATGGGTACACAAGTTCCTAACCCTACCTCAACCTCTCCAAATCTACTTTTGTGCAGGGTCCCTATAAATTCCATATTCCATGTTAGGGTCCTTGCCACACAAAGTAGGATATGGTAGTTTAAGCTATAATTAGGCTTGCAACCCCCTAAATCCTAAACCCTAACCCTAAGGCTTGCGTTGGTTCACTCCTCCTCCGCTTTCCTCATCCGACCCGCAAGAGCATCTAAGGCTGTTATCGACGAGGTGAGCGAAGGATCTCCTGCGCAGGTCTGGCGACAAGAAAGGTTTAGGGTCTATAGGGTTCATAGGGGTTTATATGGGTTAGGGGCGCGTGTTTGGCTAGACCGGCTGTAAACCCTAAACCCTAAACCCTAAACCCTGCTTCTAGCGTTAAGGGTTTAGGGTTTGAGGTAGGTCGAGCTGGCGACAAGAAAGCCCGGGGTCTAGGGGTTCAGGACTTGTAGCGGTTTAGGGTTTAAGGTTTATAGGGTTTAGGGTTTAGGGTTTCGGTGGTTGGGGTTGAAGGCCTTTGGGCTTGTAGTCGTTTGGGCTTAGGGATATAGGACTTTTGGGTTAAGGGCTACAGGGGTGTAGCGTTTAGGTTTATGTTGGGATTGATCACCTTTAGGCACGTAGTCGTTTGGGCTTAGAGATATAGGACTTTTTGGTTTTTGGGCTTTTGGTGTTTAGGGTTTAGGGCTTTTCAGAAGCTAAATCTCTTAAGGAAGGGCTCCGTTGCAAAGAAGGATCTTTAAGATCCGACAGCACGAAAACCGAAACCCGGTAGCCGAAGTACGCAAAACCCCTGCAGTTACACTCAAAGTGCCTCTCAGCAGCGGCAGCCATTTGATGCATAGTGATGAACCTTCTCAGCCCTTACTTGGGCAAAGAAATCCGAAACCCTACCCTAATCCCCCAGGTACCTACTATATAGAGTACTAGAGCCCAAAAGCAGGTACTTGGAGGTAGGGCTAAACCCAAGAGAAGTCTTTTGAAGTACCGGTGGTTCAGCGGTTGGGTCCAGTTTTTGCTTCGGGTTTGCTGAGCCGTGTTGGCTGCTCTCCCGCGCTGTGGCAAGCTTGCGTTATGAGACTTCTGCGTGCCTGCCTGTGCGAGTGTGCGTGTCGAAACCCCTAAACCCTAAACCCCAAAACCCTAAACGGCCCTAAACATTCTCCACAATTTCTTTGGCCAAGAAGCCGCAGGCTGCTGGCCTGCAGCTGGGCGACCTGATCTGCCGTTTCGGGCCGGTAAACCTTCAGGCCATGCATTGGGGCGTTTAGGGTTTGGGGTTTAGGGTTTAGGGATGTAGGGCCTGCATGGTTCCGGGCGAGAGAAGCCTGCTGCAAGCACTTGGGGTCCTTTAGGGTCTTACCTGAACCTACCGAGACCTCGGGCCTAGAGTTTTTGTAGTGCCTTATTATAGGCCCCAACAGGGAACATCTAGGGACCCTGCAAGGAGAGCAGGTTTTGGTCTTTGGGCCTTGTAGGGAGGTCAGGAATGGCATGTCGGGCCAAGAGAGCTCATTCTGACGTTGAGGGCCTCATTTCGTGTTCTTGTGTTGATGCCGTGGTCTTGCTGTGTAGTTCATGGCTGGTCGCCGACATGAAGATTCCGAGCACTGCAGGACACCGGGGACTTGGGTGCCTGCTTCCGTGCCATCGGCCCCTCAAGCTGCTTATGGCTATAGGGTTTCTGGTTTCTCTCTCTGGGCAGCTCTTGGCTTCTTGGGTTGACAGGTGTCTTTGCTCGTTCATCTAGCACCGAAGAAGCAGAGTCTGTGTAGAAAGTACAGTTCAGTCGCGACAGTCCCCTCCTTCGGAAGGCTCCGGCATGCAAGTGCAAAATGAAGCCCTTTGATCTAAGGTGCTTTGGTGCCTCAAAGCGTTGGCACTGCCATCCCGGTCACAGTCATCAGCGGCTGGGCCGAAGCAGCGGCAGCAAATGCCCTAAATAGCTTGTTTTTTCGCGTTTCTGCCAGGGTACAGGTTCCTGCCTCAAGAAGTCTGCAGAAAATCTGTCGATTTATCGATTATCTATCTATCTATCTATCTATCTATCTAGATGGACAAGTAGATAGATAGATATGTAGATAGAAGAATGGATAGATATAGATGCCTAGGGGGCGACTCGCCGACGCGTCTCGAGCTCCAAATGACACCACAGCATCCCGGCTGCATGGGGAGCTCTATATCCGATGGCGCGCACGGTCTTTCGTGATCGCAGCTCGAAATGCTCTACCTGTAGTCTCCATTGTAGTTCCTTTTTAAATTTTGGTTTAACCGAATTTATATTAAGGATCCTAAAAGGTAAGCCCAAAAAGGAACTACAGTAGAGACTATAGGTAAAGGTAAAAGCCAAGGCCAGGCAGCAGGTGCCCGCACGAAAGCCGAGCCCAGGCGGTGGGCAGGGCGTGGCCTACTAGGACGCCGCTGGCTGTTTTTGAGGGAGGTTCCCGGGCTCCTAGCGGGGGCTTCACAACAGGTAGTGTTCGGAAGAGCTGGACGCCTTGGCAGCCTTTGCAATAGGTCGGCTTTACCCAGTGGGGTCGACTCATACATTGACTCGATCTCAACCTGAGATTCTGTTCCAATCATTCGATCGCAGGGCTTTTCGGACGCCACGATCCTTCTCGGCTTTTCCTTTGCATGCGAGGATGTCTGATGAACCCCAAGCAGTGAGGGGCCTCGCTTTGTTTTCTCAGGATTTCATCCTGGCTTTGCGGGTTCTGATTCCAATGCTTTTTGTCGAAGTAGGGCAGGCTTCGGTGAGTGCTAGTGGCGTGATTTTGGCAGAGAGTTGTGTTTCAGACCTGCCGAAAGCTCCCGAACAGCATTCCGGCACAAGTGAGCTAAAGGGAGGTTATACAGGGTCCTAAGTTTCGGGCATGATTTTGTAGATGATGCTGGCGCACTTCTTCGGACTCTCCATGCTATGGTCAGCAGAACATTCGATTCTCTACTGTGTACCATGTAGCCAGGAACCACTGTTGTCCATCCTCTTGTGCTGACCACCGGAAGAAGTGCCTCACACTGGACATGTGAAGTCGGTGGGGGAAGTGTCACAGCCCCACATTTGCAGCTTGCCTCGGGCGAGTCGTGCCCACAAACCGGTTTAACGGGCATCGTGGTGCTCTCGGACAAAACAGAAAGCTGCTCATGATAGCATGTTCTGCGCCACTGGACATGAAGGCTTCGGCTTAAGCTTCTGCTGCCGCAGCGGTGCTGTGTCATTCTGGTTCTGCTGATCGTCCCGAGCTTTCAACAGCCACCTGCTCTGATCCCCGGACTGGGGAATCCTAGACTCCACCTGCATAGTCCTGATGGAAACCAGAAACATTGCAGCCCAAATCCCATCGGTGCATTGGTCCCCAAACAAGCGATGATTTAAGCACCTCTGATCTTTCCCATAAAAAATGCACACAAAGACAGGACAGCAGAGCCGAGACCCTGAGTACTCAGACCCAAACCTTAAACTCGTAAGCACCACGTGCCGTGGCCATGAAACCTCGGCAGTAGGCATTGATCCTAGCCATGCGAGAGGGGAAAAACCCTGAGCCCGAAACCTTCAACCCCAAACCCTAAACTCCAAAATCGCCTCTCTCGTGCGAGTGTGAAAATCGAAGCTGCAAACCCCAAGCCCTCAACTCCAAACCAATCACCTAAACCCTAATCCCAAGACCCTGAGCAGCAAGCCCTCTAGAACCTACTGAGTAACCCTTAGAGTAGCCGTGCAAGGAGCCCTTACACGAAAGAATCCGTGATACTTATTTAAACGGCGCTAAGCTCTTTACAGCACCCCATGCGAACCCTCAAAGACACCAGTGTTGTGAATTCTAGTAAGTAGCCTAAAGTTCTCAAGGCCCTAGGTAAAGCCTTCATTCCTTCATTGCATACTTATAGGAGCCCTGAAACCATCCCTACCCTGACACTACCCTGTCTGGAAACCACAAAACCAATATATCAAGCCAAAGGCCCGAGCCCGAAAACCTGCAAACCGTCCAGTATCCGTCAGTATTCCGTAGCCCCAGGTCGAGCCAGGCCCTGAACACACCGGACCTCGGCTTTGCACCGGCCTGAGCCGTTTAGGGTTTGGGGTTTAGGGTTTAGGGTTGAGGGTCCAGGGCTTAACTTAGGGTTTGGGGTTTATATGGTTTTAGGGTTGAGTTGAGGGTTCAGCGCTTATTTTAGGGTCTGGGGTTTATGGTTTATAGGCCAGGCTTTTGGTATCATGGTTTGGGGCTTTTGGTTCAGGGTTGGGGGTGTAGGAGTTTAGGGCTCGTGGGGTTTGGGGTTTAGGGAGTAGGCTTCATTTTAGGAAGGCACTGTAGGTCCACATGTACCAAGAAGTGTTAAAAAGAGGCTACACAAGAATGAGAGGGTTTACAGGGACGGTCTTACGATGCCTTAAGGGGCAGCCGGTAGGGACTATAGGATGTCTCTGGCAAGGAGCGTGGTACCAAGGCCCCAACTTAAAGAGACAATGCGATTAATCCGCTAAACCCGAAACCCAAGCCTCCTCGCCTAGGCTTGTCCGAGTGTGAGTGCTGAGACGCTAGCCGAAACGAGTGCGAACTTCCCTCACTCCATGTCTCAGGGCTGTGCAATGCTGCACAAGCCCTTCAGCCTCTATGCCGGACAGGCCGCTTTCTTCATGGACGGGGGGGTTTACGGTTCAGGGGCTCTTGGGACGAAGAGGGCTTGTTGAGTTTGGTGACGACTTTGCTAGATGATTCCATGGCTGAGCATGTGCCAGGCAAAAGCTGGCGGCCAGGCCAGAGACGTGCTGAACAAGTGGCTTCCATGGTGAGCGGGGCAAGATGGAGTATTCGGTGGTCCAAGTCTAGACACATCAAGCATCACCACTCTCAGATTTATGACGGCTTTAAGTTATTAATGTTGTGCTTTGTGGTGGATTCGCTGGCAGTGCTGCCACCCGTGAATGGAGCCCTGCAGACATGGCGCTTCACGACTTTTAAGAGCTCTTGGCAGCTGTGTTTGCCAAGTGCCCAGAGACTCCATAGCCCTGGTGCAGGATCTGATGCATGGCGGCATCCGTACCGGACCCTTATAATGAACCCTAAATCCTAAACCGGTCGAAACCCTATACTCAATTCAGGGATGTTGGTACCTCTGGTGATTTGCATGCTTTATTTGCACTCTCGGGTGAAGCTAAGCTTCGTCCCTAGCGTGCCGTAGGAGCTTCTTTGCAAGCTGGCCGCGAACTCTCAGTGCCTTGTGCTCTCCGTCGTGAAATTTACAAAGTCGCCATGTGTCAGTTTGCGGCTGAGGGACGCGTGCTGCTTGCTGGCACAAGCTTTTCCAGCTTCTCGTGTGGAGCTTGCTTCCGTGGCAAGGCGCTTCAGCTGAGCAGGGCTGTCTCCTTGCTTGGGCTTGGGGTGCGGAGGTCTTGTGCAGACAAAACGCGCTGAAGTTCATGGCGTGACCCAGCTTAACAGGCACATCATGGCGAGTACCCGACATGAACAGCAGATGAGTGGATGTACTTATGCATGCCTAAAATATATCTACTGCTCAAATTACACGTTAGGAGATTTGCGAGCTAACCATGGCACAGTGTTTCAGGGCCTTGGGGGTTTCAATTTCTGTGCCACAAATTTGACAGGCAGGCCGCAGTGGCCCGATTCCTCAAGAAGGCTCTGCCCCTGCAACTGTGACAGACCATGTTGGCATGATGGCGCGGGCTTGCTGAGGAAGTGGTTTAGGCTCAGCTTCTTGGTGCAATTCTGCTCGACCCATATGGCCCAGATGCAACACAGATCCCGCACGGAGGTGCAGCCACGCGAGCGAAGTTCGCCAACGCGGCGGGCATGCTTCATCGCTCTTTCGGGAAGTAAGTCGGGGAAAATGATACGTACTGCACATGCTGCTGTGGACAGAGTTGCTTCCCGAGTTTGAAGACGGAGTGCGACACATACAGCAGTAAGTTACGAGCGCACCGGTTTAGCAGGAGATGCAAGAGACGTCGGTCATGTTCTCACCCGTCACTCACATTCCGCAGGCCGATAGGTTGCGTGCCGGAGTTTGCGGCAGAGGCGTGATTTTAAGCAGCTGTGCCAGCAGATCGTCAGGCCGAGTCAAGGCTGAAGTCATGCCTGACAGGTTCACCTCAAGCTGCCTGGCAGTAGAAGCGGTGATGTTGCCTTCATCCGGCTCAGGGGCAATGACTGCCGTCGAGTTCGAGTACTTGGCTGTGCCATCTCCTCAAAACAAGCTGCACCACTCTATCAGTCGGAAATGCTTTTTTCCCGGTGTCGAGAGGGTTTCGGCCATTCAAAGGTGTGTGGATCTTACAAAAGCTCATGACCTTCACTAGTCTCGCATGGGTTCATCTTTGCCTGTAACTTCTGCTGCCGGCAGGGATACCACTGCCAGGCATTTTGTGAAGACTTAGCTGCAATCCCAAGGCGTGAGCTTGGCTTCGAGTTGGAAGTGGCGCAGAAGGCGAGGGCCGCACTGCGGGGATGCATTCAGAGCCAGGTTGGGCTCGTTTGACTGCTGGTGCCTGCTGTTGGAAAGGGCCGCACGGTAGCTGGGTACTCACGACTTAGCAGTTTCAACCTCCATTCAATGTTGGTGATATCACGGCAGGCGGATCGAGTCCAGGCTTTCTGAAGGCACCTTTGATCACATGCTCAATTAAGCCGAAGCCCCGGTTGACATGTGCCCCTCAAAAGACAGTCGATAAGCCGTCGAATATGAAATTTCGCTTTCAAGCCAAAATCTCACAGTCAGTGAACGAACACACACGTGCAGAGACACACCCACCCACACACACACACACACACACACACACCGACACACACACACACACACTCACTCCACGACCCCATTACAGCAAAACTGTGATGCACTACCTCCTGTACATAAGTTCGATAGATTTGTCAACGAGGCACAGCTCCAATCCGAACCTTGTGACTTGGTCGCTGCTGCTCTCCCTTGAAGAGTATGGCCAGATTAGGAAACTAGGGTTCCATAAATGCTTCTCTACTCGTACTGCAAATCGGGGGTGGTCACGAGATTTGCAACTGGGTTGGGGACAGCGCCCCACACATTCGCGCGATCCTGGCGAGACCTGGCCTCGAGCTCGTTCAACGGGGTTTTCCGGAATACTCATGCCAGGAAGTTCCAGGCGCAAGTCTCCTTGCAAGGTGTCACGCATCATGCCGGCTACTTCCGCTGCGAGGTCGAGGCAGCACAGGCTTACGATGATTTACTGAGGCAGCTGTGCGCAAAGGGAGCTCGACTCAAGAAGTCGCTGAACTTTCCGTCGTTGTCAGAGGCCGAATTCGAGGAGTCTTTGCAGGATGTGCGTGCCCGTGCTCTCGCAAACGCTGCTAAGTTTGCAAAAGAGGAAGAGTCTTTTATTCGTCTTCATGAGCTCTTCTCCGCAACACCCCAAGCTCTGACGCACGAAATAATCCGCGTCTCTGGCTCCTCTCGGGTCGATGCGCTCTTCCGACTCAAGGGTTGCGATAGAGGGCTGCCTCTCCAGCTCAAGGCTGCCAGCACGTCGGGCAATTTGAGGAGGTCTTACTTCTTCTCACGCACGAGGGGCTATTCCGGAATGCTTCTTCTCTTGATTGCCCTGGACCGTGACATCATGTGGGCGACTCCAGGGTCCCTCGTCTCCACGACAACCTTCACGATTCGGCTTGATTCGGACAAGGACGAGGCATATCGCGTGATCGACCTTGGTTCAACACTGGAGCAACATTTTGAAGACCGAGATGCGATTGCACAGATTTCACTCAAACAAGCTCGGCTTTGGTGCAGTAAGTCTCACCAGGTGGAAGAACATGCACATCTACAGATGGCAGAGCTATTCGCCTGTGTTGGCTTCCAACTTGAGAAGGCCCACCGGTTGACTGCAGTAGACTCTGTACTTGTTGCGGAGGGCTGCAGGTGGTGCGTTCAAGAGAAGGCATCGTCTCCGCGAAAGCCTCGCGGTTACTTTGCTGTGAACCTTGGACGAAGCCGGTCCTCGTATCAAGCATATTTCGTTTCTGATTTCGATCTTTTGCTTGCTGCGGTCTTGGAAGACAAAAAAACATTGCTTGGTTTGTTCCTCATTCCAGTTCAAGTTCTGCATAAGCATGGGCTGGTTGGTGGCAAGCCCAGAAGGCTACTGCTGTGGCCGCCATGGAAGTTGCCTGTGCGCGAAGCGCACAGGGTCAAGTGCGCCTGGCAACTGGATCATTTCGTGGACTTGCGGGGCTGGAGTGAATCGGAAGCTCTTCGCGACCAGGCAAGAAATCGACTCGTCCACCTAATGCGGCGACTTGCCCCACCAGCCTCAGAATCGATAAAACTGTCCTCAATGGTGTCTTGGCAGCTTCTCCCTGGAGACACTCTAGTAACTCTAGTACATGCACAATGACACACCGTGCGCTGTCTCGGTCGTCCAATTTAGCTTGTGTAGAGAACTAGCTAGCTAAGTCGCGTGTGTCCCGCCTGGCAGGTCTACACCGCATGTATAGATGCCGGCTATGTCCCGACCCCGGAATTGAGTTGGCTACAGAGGACAGAACCTGAACTTTTTTTCAAGTCTGCAGGGGGTTGGGTGCAGAGGGATAGTACTGGCGCGCGCTTGTCAGGGGCGGCTGTTGGGCGACCGAGCACCTGGTTATGTTGCCACTGTCAGTTTGGGTTCAAGCCGACAGCCGGCCGAAAAGCAACACGTGTAGATCCTCGCCGGCTTCAAAAACAAGGCCCTGCGGAATGTCTCGTACGGTCCACACAAAAGACCTCCGCATGCCGGAGCATGGAGTAAGGAGTATACTTCTCAATGTTTCTGACCATCAATGTGATCTGCATATGCTCTGATGTCAGGTTCATCGAGAGCCTGTGCCGCAGCAAGCGTAAAGCTTGCGTAAGAGCTGATTGCCAGGTCATCATGTCGTCTGCTGGTGGACAGAGGCCCCCTGCCAACCGAATGACGCTGCAGCCGCTCGGCTAGCAAAGCCAGAGTAGTGCCTTTCGAGGGCCAGTCTGGCGTTCTATGTAACTGATGATGCAGCTTTATCCAAACTTTGCCCGCTTCATGGAGCCTCCCAGAAGTAGTTGGCAAATCTCAGTGTCTCAGTGTGTCTTTTGATGTCTTTTGGTTCTGGAGGAACCCAGACTCCGATTGTTTGCCAGCCTAGGACCTTCAAGGCACGCTTAGGCGGAGCCTCGAAAGGCGGGATCGTGACAGTTACGAGTTTGCGGATTCGCACTTTGGATTTTGCCTTCTGGGGACCGGAATTGAGGCATAGACACGTCCCTGTTTGTCAATTACAAGCATAAGGCAAAATCTAGCTGAGCTTCATGTCAATACAAGAACCCAGAAGTAGGGCACGGCTTTCGAGAATAGGATACTTTAGGATGCTTTCAACTCCCCCAAAAAAGCTTCGAGTAGCCTTATACCGCAGGCTTCAAGCTGCTGAAGAAGAAGCGCGATGCCCTCAAGGCTAAGTTTCAGGCACCTCGGATCTGCACCGGACTTCCGAGGATAAGGGCTGTCGCAAGTGGACAACAAGGGGTTAGTTTAGAAGTGTCTAGGCTTAATTCGGGTCGTTCTCCATGGCACTGAATCATGCAATCTAGATCCGCTCTGCAGATTGCAGTAAGGGAACCTTATAAGAGTTGTGTCTGGTCGCGCACGGCAAGCTTGGGCTTCCAGCTTCCGCTCTTACGGCTTAGTTGCGAACCCTCGAGGTTTTGCTATCTTCTAGGACTCTTCTAGGCCTTGTTGCAGTGTTGCTGTGTCAGAGCCCCGAGGCGCTGCTCAAAGTTGCTTGGCTGCAATATGTCTCATGAACGCGAGGCTTTGCAGAGTAGCAACGGCCAGGTCCAGAAAGGTCGAAAATATCCTTCTTCTTCTGCTTGTATGCTAGGGCCAAGGTCTCTTCGCTACATTCATCACTGCTTTACCATGGCGGCCCTGTACCATGCATTTCCAACCCTATCGGTTGACTTACATGAGCCTTTGAGGAGATCGTAGAGACGAAGCTGGCGGTCGGCCAAAGCCTCAAGGACTTCCCGGAGGGTTGAGCGAAGGGTGCCTAATGTAGAATCCTGAGTAGATACCAATATTATTCCACAGAGTCCCATATAATTATATATAACTCTTATACTATGACTACAATATACCCCAAAGCCCCGTTCTAATTATCAAGGCCGCTACAGTGCCCGATCTTCAGGCATGTCGGAAGAGGGAAGCCTTCCGAGTTGAGTACTACTATATTGAAAAGAACATACGACACTCGAATATAATATCATTCGATGAATCTACTTTGATATATCACAGTTGTCTAATATTAGCCTTTCTTGTCTATATGTATGTATGTATATACATAAATAATGTTTGACCGAGGCGTAACGCCATGCCACGTTCTAGGGCTGCACCCCACAGGATGGCGCTTTCGCTCTCGCCAAGGTGGGTGGTAGGAGGTTGCGTACACCTACGATCTCACTAGGGTTTATAGGGCACTTTAATTAGGGTTTACAGGGCAGTTTAGGGTTTAGGGTTCAGATTCAAGACTTCTTTGACGTACCTCAGAAGCCTTCGGATGAAAGTGAAGGGGGCTCGTGGGCAGGATGTCTTTGGGTCTTATGGTCATGCATCGAAGGGTAGTTCGGAAGCATATGGGGATGAGCAGAAGTCTCCTGCGAGGCGCACTACGCCAGCTCTGGAGATGACATCGCCTCCACCGTCATCGAGAGGGCCGGGAGAATCTCATGCTTGTTCCAGCCCAAAACCTCGAAGCTTCGGGTCTATGGTGTCTAGGGTTCCTGTTTGATTTGGGGTTTCAAAAGGGTTTCGTGTCCGCCACTGACACTGTGTGCAGCCAGCTTCATGAGTGCAGCTGATGCCTGGCGATGTGTTAAGTCAGACTTGTTTTCGCGAACGCAAGACTGTCCTTGCAGGCAAAGAAGCCGACCTTGACGACAAAGCTGTACCCAGACAACGTCGCCGGCGTAAGAGCCTTAATGTTTGACATGAAAACCTTGATGGAGATCCAGCAGTGTAGAGAAATCGCATAACACAGGGTCATCTGACCATGCACTAGGTCTCGATCCCCGTGTTCAAGATGAACTACGATTCCTCGCAGGACAGCTCAGCAACATGGCTGGTAGTCAAAGCAGACGTGTTACAAAAGGTTCAACTGTCTGATTTAGTTTTTCCATTTATGCGATTGAACAAGGCCCAGACCATGGGCGTTGGATCTGGCGGCGCAGTCCTGAATGCGACGCGCGAAACCTATGTGAAAGCCATGCCACTTGGCCTTTGCTGAAGGGGTTGTCTTCGTTTGTTGTCCTGATCTCTCCCTCTGAAGGTTGTCAGTACCTATATATCCAAGATTCATTGAGAGCACACGCTCTTGCCCAGAACAACCCAGAACTCTACATCACCAACGCCTGTCTCTCGCGAGGGAGTGCATCGTGAAGCTCGCGTCATTGCAGACGGCCTTCCAAACCCTGGATGAGGAAATCAAGATGACCAGCCGACGAGTGGCTTGGACAGTGAAGCGGGGCTATGCTTGCTGTACGCATGTATGTATTTGTAGAATAATGGCACGCAGCGTAGCTGATCGTCCAGTGATGATCAGGCGTGGCACCTAAGGCATACAGTCCCAAAGGGTCTAGGTACTTATATGGTAGATACTTTGGGGCCCAACATACCTACTATATAGGTACTTAGTAACTTAGACCCTTCGGGAGTATCAGACCCCTTGAGCTGACTTGCAAGGTAAATGCCTTGGAGTACGTTCTGATTCCCAGGATCGAGGACTGCGCCCAACTGGGTAAAGTCGGGGCTTAGGGTTTATAGGGCCCAACTTACAAACGGGTGTTTGTTGGTTTGTTGCTTTTGTTTCTGCTATTTTGGGGCACAGGAGCTGATTCATTACATTACACAAGAGATGGACGAAGAGGCCTGGAGATCGTCGTTTGCAACTGGAGGGTAGCAAGAGCAGCGAGACATGTGGTATCAGGCTCGTGAAGAGTTCTTCAGAGTGAAGAAGGTCGTCGAGAAGAAGAAGGTCAAGATGGTGCGGCGCCTACAGATGAGTGGGGGTTAATGTTCAGAGCCGTTGTTGCGAAGTTGCCAGGCGCATGAGTGGCCCAAGCAGTGCTTCTCACTACCGCTTCGTTGCTCTGCCGAGGCCAGAGAGAAGGAGGCGGCACTGAAGCAGGGCAAGGAGCAAGTCGCCACTTGGCAGAAGTGCATGCAAAGTTCCATGTTTCGGAGTTCAAGGAACATCATACATCCATGGAGCCGAAAGTGGTCAAGTCAGGCTGTGCTTAGGAAGGCTCTCATAATATGTGGCCTCAGGCAGCAATCGATGCAGCCTGGCTTGCAATCAGACTACGATCTGCAGCTGCTGGTTCGACTGAGAGGGGGAGGGGTCGAGTGTGCGCTC
>CAJNDV010037572.1:0-10168 GCA_905221635.1 Symbiodinium sp. CCMP2456 | reverse complement strand
ATGTATGTTATGTATGTATGTAATGTATGTTATGTACGCATGTAATGTATGTTATGTATGTATGTAATGTATGTTATGTATGTATGTATGTATGTATGTATGTATGTATGTATGTATGTATGTATGTATGTATGTATGTAATATGTATGTAGTATTTGAATATACACACATACGACACATACCTCCACATGAACGTCTACATGTAAAGTCAAACGTGTGAAAGCCATGGTTTTGGTTGCAGTGATGGTTGCGCAGTGAGGCCAGCAATAGGTGTGTCCATCTTCGCCATGAAAAGAATCATGACCACAACGAGTACGAATACAGGTACACACGCACACGCACACACACACACACAGAGACATGCGCATAATATGCGCACATACATGCATACGTACATACATACAGACATCCATACATGTTCAGAATCTGCCGCCAAGAAGCCACAGGAACCCTCAACCTTAAACCCTGAACCCTTAACCCTAACCCTAGCCGCCAAGAAGCCAGAGGCAGCGAAGGCATTGGAGGAGACGTCACTTGGTAGAGCCGTACCCATCACCTTGCATGAAAAAGCAGCTTGTGGCTTTTCCCATTGACACTGAAAATTTGGGGTGAAGGTCCCAGACCACCGGGAGGATCCAAAAAATAGATCCCATAAATGGGTGCCTATAAAGTACCCTTTAGTAGTTGTGGTCCCAAATTAGGGGATCTACTTTTTAGATCCTCCCGGTGGTCTGGGTTAATGGTTAGAATCGGGTTTTGGGGGGTTCCTTCTTACAATTATAGTATAATATACCCCAACAACCCTAATGATTCAGGCCACTATACCAGGGAGCTTCAAGGCAGGTCGTTTGGGGTGAACCCTAATTACACCCTAAACCCTAAACCCCGAAGGTTGTGCTTGATGCTGCGAAGTGGGCCAGCTTTTGCGGTGCAAGCCATAGCAAGGCGGCGAAGCCCTCGCGCAGTCCTGGAATTTAGGGTTTAGGGTTTAGGGTGATTCCCCGAGAGGTGTTCATTGTGGGGGTTTAATATAAGGGCCTGAATAATATCCTATACCATTTTGGGGGTTCCTTGATATAATTGTACTATAAGGGGCCCCCGAAACCCTATTCTACTTATTAAGGACCCTATACTAGGGTTCAGGGTTTAGGGTGGCACTTTACTACTCGCTCAGCGCCCTCTGTCGTCACGTACATGTCCTTGTGTTTATGCTCTCGATAGTGGAAGGGTCGGAGACTACACTGACAACTCTGACTGTACGGCAAAAGCTGCACCATCCCAACATCATACAGAGCCATTGGCATAGCATGAGCGGAACTTTGCGCTTGGGGGTGGTTCTAAAATTAGGCTCCTCTTTGGGAACTGAATTAGCCAAAGGAAACTACAGGTGGGGAGTTTAGGGTATATAGAGGCTCTACGGGGCTCTATAAGGTATATAGACCTTCATTCAGGCTCCCATAACGGTAACTACCCACCTGTCCTAGACTTAGACGGAGTACACTCGTTTGTGGCACCAAAGGAAACTTTCAAGCGGCAGGCCCCTCTTGTCTGCTTCTCTTTGTGCCAAATCTCAACTTAGACTAGGGTTTTGGGAGTATCAATTATAATGAGGAGCATGAATTATAATGAGGAGCCCCAGCAGGAATAATGTAGGCAATGGCAATTATGCAGGATGAGCTTTGCTAGCCAAGGTTCTTGCGAGAGCATGTGATGTTTCCATTGAAGCATAGACACTATTGTGCAAGTGCCAATGCACAAGTTTCGCAGAAATGGCTTCTACTTTATAAAGAGGATTGAAACCCTAAACCCTCCGCATCTAAACCTGAAAAGCCTAAACCCCTAAACCAACAACTCCTAAACCCTCAGCCACTAAACCCCAAAAGCTTAAGCCAAAAAACCCTAAAGCCTCAGCCCCACAACCCTTACCCTAAACCCTAAACCCTAAACCCTAAACCCCCTAAGACCGGAAACTGCCAGGTTCGGGGTTTGGGGCCTACCCTAAACCCTAAACCCCCTAACCCTGAACTAAAGGCGTTTAGGGTTGAGGGGTTCAAGGGCTTAGGGTTGAGTCTTTCAGGAAGCAAATGGTTCAGGGTTTAGGGTTTAGGGTGATTGCAGGCAGGAGGCCGCGCGGAAGTGCCACTGCAACTGCCTCATACGACTGTGTTTGGAGGTATATTCTACTATGCTTGTCGTAATCATTCCCCGTTATACTCCCTGAAACATTGCACTACACTACATCACCAGGATTAAAGTTTCGTCGCACTTGGCTAGACCATCTTGCGGAGGACGCGGAGTACGTGGAAGTGCATTTTACGTGGCCTGGCTAGCGGAGGAATTAATCCACGGGAATAAAATTATACTACTATAATGTTCCCGACGGAGGACTGGGTGGAGGAGTCNNGCGACATACAGAGTGCGACGAACTTTCGTCCTACCGCAGTATAATGTAGGGGCGTTCATAATTAGAATAGAGTTTTAAGGTTTTAGGGTATATCATCCTGTAAGTATCATAAGGAACCCCCCAAAATAGTATCGGTAATGATTAAGGCCCATATATTACACCCTAAACCCTGAACCCCTAAACCCTAAACCCAAAACCCCTATAAACCCAAAACCCCTATAAACCCTAAACCCTAATAAATGGGTCCGACTGCTGAGTATCCGAGGTGCCTGCGGCTCGCTGCGCGCCAGGGCCTGGAGGAGGAGCCCGGCACTGCGACGCATCACATGGTCGGTGAAAAGGGCGGCAAAGGTCGCGGTCGCCATGGCCTGGGTGTTTTGTTGTGTAATGGGTGTTTAGGGTTTAGGGGTTTAGGCTAGGAAGCTTAATTATCAAGCTACGATGATGAGAGCATCCTACTACTACCATACAGCCTTATGATGGCAACCTAAACCTAACTAAGTTCATTAACTTACTTCCACAAGAAGACAGGGAAACAAAGGGTTAAACTTTCAGATTACTACTAAATTATAAAACCCAAAAAGTTTAAAAGTTTGGTATTGGAGAACTAAGTCAACGAGAGCCCAGTGGCGGTTGGGTGGCCGCCGATGCCCGCACGTTGCATTGCGCGTGCGGCATCCAAGGCGGAGCTCCGTACCGACACATCACCTGGCTCGGGACGCCGGTGTAGTCCATGGCGGACCTAGCTCATGGTTCGGATCGTACTGTAAACGTTGAGGTTTTTTGATTCATTATTGAGTTTAAGTAGCCTGAACCCTAAAGCCTAAACCCTATAATCAAAGAATGTTACCCAATTATGACAAAGGGACGAAAGAGAGAACTGCTGGGAGATGTGAAGAGAGGCGGGCCATTGCAGAGCCGGCGGAGTGGAAGCCTCGCTCTCCTTTGCCGATCTCCTTGGCTCCCTTGCCTCAGTAGAGTTTAGGGTTTAGGCTTTGGGGTTTGGGGTTTAGGGTGATCTGCTTGGCTCCCTTGCCTCAGTCGGGTTTAGGGTTTGGGGCTTACGGTTTAGGGTTTAGGTTGATCTGCTTAGCTCCCTTGCCTCAGCAGGGTTTAGGGTTTAGGGTGATCTGCTTGGCCCCCTTGCCTGAGTAGGGTTTAGGGTTTAAGGTTTACGGTGATCTGCTTGGCTCCCTTGCCTCAGTCTGAAGCGTCTGACATAAGAGGACAGCATAAGGATAACATGGATGGAGAGATTTAGCAATGCCTCGACATCCCATAGATCCTTGCAGAATCCTACTGGCACCGTAGTAATGTAGGGGCCTTTACAATTAGAATAGGGTTTATGGGGTTCCTCAGTGTAATTATAGTATAACATACGGCCAAACCCTATTCTGATTATCAAAGCCCCTACAATTGACGACTAGAACTCCAACCCCATTGACCAACAACGCCTCGGCTTGGAGAGATCTTTCAGCCATGGCGCTGCCGGCTTCCGCGCTCAGATGCTCGCACAGGCTGGCGAGCACCTGAAATGAGTTCCCTAACGGATTATGGGACTTAGTGACAAGGGTTGCACATCAGGGAACTACACTTTAACTGCTTCTAACCTCGATTACGCACATGAAGTTAAGGTTAGTAGACTTTGGGTAGTGCATAGCCATAGTATACAGCACAGTGTATGAACTTCGTACTATGAAGTGAGTGAAGGAGTCTCGCCTTGTATACTATAGCTTTTGGGATGATGTCGCTTATGCTACGTGGTATATAATAGATCGTATGCATCCCAGAGGCTCCATATATAGTACCATTACTGAATTAAGTCCCTAAAGCCTTAATAAGGATGGTGTTTCGGGACGTGATTCCATAATGGTACTACGTGTGGAGCCTCTGGGCATTGTACAGAGCATAGCGCAAGTAGCACACGGCCGCACCTCCAGCGAGCGTGTGGCGAGCATCTCGTAGCCGCTTACGGTGGGGTCGCCTTTCAGGGTGTGTGGATGCAGGGGTTGAGAGGGTTTAATGCGTTTAGGGTTTAGGGTTTAGGGTGTAGGGGCCGCAATATTTAGAATAGGGTTTGGGGGTATATTCTACTATGATGAACATAAAAAGGAACCCCCCAAAAAAACTCTATTCTAACTATGAAGGCCCCTATATTACCCGTTTAGGGTTTCAGGTTCTGGGCTTCGAGGGCGCCTGGAGATTCTTGGAGTTGGCCCATTTAGGGTTTCAGGGTTTAGGTGCTTAGTGGTTTGGGGTTAAGGCTTGGGGTATCAACCCTAAACCCTAACCTCTAAACCCGAAACCCTAAACCCCCAGAAACCCTAAACCCCTAAACCCCAAACCGCTAGACCCTAAACCCCTAAACACCTATCCCCTAAACCCCTGAACCCTAAACCCGTAAGGCCTAAACCTCTAGGGTTTTTAAAGGAGTTTCGGCGGGATCCGGCCTGAGAGCCCGGTAGCCAGGATCGCTTCCTCGGTTCTTTCATTCAGGAACTCAGTTTCTGCCATCGTACAGCTTAAACCCTAAACCCTAAACCCTAAAGTTTAGGGTTTAGGGTTTACGATTACAATAGGGTCTTGGGCTCCTCTACGTACCGTATAACTATAATAAGGAAGCCCAAAAATAGTTGTAGTATCTGCGGAAGCCACGCTACTTGCTACAGATTCCCATCATCTAGGAAGTAGTAGGGAGCCATGCTATTTTCTAGCGATCCCTATTGTTCAGGAATTAGTTCAAGACATCATGCGGAAAGCAGATGCTTGCTTTAGATCCCAATTATGGCAAAAAAATCTAAGTTTCTGAACCGGAGACCAGCTTCGAACGCCGATGACGCCACGAGTTGAACATGCCGCCGGAGAGCAAAGCCCACAGCAAGGATCCTTTCGTTTTGCTATCAGGGTTTTAGGGGCTTTAGGGTTTCGGGTTTGGGTTTCAGCGGTTTTAGAGTTTTGGGGGCTTTAGGGTTTCATCCTTTCGACTTTGTATGTTGTAGGGTTCTAAGGGTTCAAGAGGGTTTTAGGGTGTGTAGGGTTTTATCCTTTCGATGTGACTACTGCTTGCCATAGGATATGGGCCAGTCTAGCTAGCAGGGTTTAGGGTTTAGGGGTGTTCTTCAAGATCTTGCAAGAACAATGAAAGCCCTAACTTTAAACCCTGAAGCCCAACAACTTCAATGCCCTTCAGAACTGTCTTGGTTTGGTGTAAGGTTTAAGGGGTTTGGGATTTAGGAGGTTTAGTGTTTCAGCGGTTCGGCCCGATTTCCTACATGTGGGCTGCAGGGTTTCGGGTTTAGGGCTTAGGGTCCCTTATTCCGTTCGCGTCCCTGACTTTCTGAAACTCCCTCTGGGTCCTATACCCAACAGAAACCTTGCTTCATAGCTTGAAGCGAATAGAAATCCTGAACCCTCATATCTAAGTTTAAGACCCCTATACATCCCTTACAGCACCCTCGAAGGATCCCTAAAGCAATCCCGAAAGTATGCCTTACCTAAACCCTAAATCCTAAAGCCTAAAACCTTAAACCCGAAACCCCTAAAACCCTAAAACCCTAAACCCCAGATCCCAAACCCTAAACCCCAAAGCCCTAAAAATCCAAAAAACAAAAACCCTAAACTTTAAAACCCTAAGAAAACCCCAAACCCTAACCCCTCAAACCCACTACACCCTAAACCCTAAACAACCTAAGCCCCATGAACCTCGAACTGCTGCCACGATTCAAGGCGGGAAGCGGTGCAGTGTTCCCAGCAGCGGCGAATGACTGCAGGGTTCGGCGGGTCAAAGGCTTTTCGGGCCTTTCGGACTTTGGGGTTTGGGGTGTAGGGGTTAGGCTTTATCAGGGTTTAGGCTTTAGCAGGGTTTAGGCTTTAGGGTTTAGGGTTTAGGCTTTATCAGGGTTTAGGGTTTAGGGTTCAGTTTAGATAGGGTCTACGGGTTCTGGGTTTAAGGGCTTGGGGCTTGGGGGTTTCCAGATTTCGCTTTCCAGTGTCGAGGTCCCCCGCAGGACACCCAGAGAGCCCAAAACCCCTCAAACAAGGAATAGGGTTTAGGGTTTAGGGTGTAGGGTTTAGTTCCCTGAATCAGGGTTTGGGATTTAGGGTTTAGTTCCCTGAATCAGAACAAGAACTACCGTGTTTTATCTTTGAAGATACAGTCTGCGTCAAAGATTACGGCTGATTGGGATGTGTGTTGCGCCAACAACTTGGCAAGCTGAACGCGGTCTCGAGGCCTTCAGAGGCCCCCGCGACGTTCGATACGGACCCTAAACCCTAAACCCTAAACCCTAAACCCTAAACAGAGTCTTATCAGGGTTCTACAAGGGTTGTAGTGTGATTCTGTATCCACATCGACGTTGCTTCTTCGTGTGAATCCCTGGTAAGTTGAGAATGGACAGGGAGCGCCCCTCAACCGAGGGGCATAAGCTAGCCAAGCAGATTCAGGTCGATAAGGTGCCGGGTAGACGAAAAACCACCGTGAAGGGTTACTATGAGGTATACCTATAGTACTATAGTCTCCATTGAAGTTCCTTTTTGGGTTAACCAATTTTATGGTGATCCTATAGAAATTTGGTTAGCCAAAACTTTAAAAAAGGAACTACAACGGAGACTATAGGTAAGGGTTGCTGCGACAGCTCCAAAACCCGAAATGTTGAAACCCTGAACACTAAACCTTGACTCTAAACACAAATCCCCAAAACCCAACAACCTCTAACCCGCCAGACCCTTGAGCCCTATACCTATAGTCTCCATTGTAGTCCGTTTTTGGTTAACCCTTTTTACGGTTAGGATCTTATAATATAAATTTGGTTAGCCAAAAAAAGGAACTACAATGGAGACTTAGGCATAAAGTCCCAGCAACCCTACAACCCTCAAATCGTAAGCCCTAGACCCTTGGCATCTTTGCTGCTAATACAGGGGCCTTCATAGTTAGAACAAAGCTTTGGGGTATATTATACTATAATTCTACTAAGGAACCCACCAAAATAATATAGGTATACTATAATTCTAATAAGGAACCCAAAAAAAATATAGGTATACTATAATTTTGATAAGGAGCCCCCAAAATAATATAGGTATACTACAATTTCAATAAGGAAGCCCCTAAAAATAGTATAGGTAACAAACTAATATTAAGGCCCCTATAGTACAGGCCTGACAGATCTGAAGGAGATCTTGGGCAACCAGGGTGCCGGCACCAACGCCGCGCCTTGGGGTTTTCATGGTTTCGGGTTTAGGGTTTAGGGTTTTTAGGGTTTAGGGTTTAGGGTTTAGGGTTTAGGTTTCGGGTTTAGGGTTTGGGTTTAAGGCTTACATATAGTCTCCATTGTAGTTCCTTTTTGGGGATACCTTATAAAATCCTGAATAGATGATAGGTTAAACCAAAGAAAGGAACTACAATGGAGACCATAGGTAGGGTGTAGGTTTAGGGTTTGGGGGAGTCAAAACCAGAAAGAGCCCTTGTTCTGCACGGGGGCTTATAGGAGTTGTAGAAGCGTTGTATAAAACGGTTTTACAAGGGATGCTAAACGGGGTTTAGGTTTTAGGGTTTACGGTTTAGGTTTTAGGGGTTAGGGTTTAGGGTCCTTAAACCCTAAACCCTATTACTGGGGCTCTGTAAAAAAGTCTATCATGCAAGATCCGTCTGAGTCTGGGCGGGCCTACCCAGGGAGCCAGAGAGCCCAATGCCCCTCTCATGAGGCAATGTATACGGAGTTTAGGGGTTTGGGCGTAGGGCTTACGATTGAAGGCATATGTTCCTTACCCTAAACCCTAAACCCTAAATTAGTCCTAAAATAAAGCACCATACATACAGCAAGCACTTGGGTAGTTTTGCTGCCGAAGTGCGGAGCCCAGAGTCCCAACTCAGTGGTCATTTCATCGAGATCGCCTGCAGACGCAATAAAGGCAGGTCCTTGAACACATAGAGGAGCTTTAAAAAATATAATAGGGATTTCTGGGCATATTCGAATATACTAGTTACTAAGGACTGTCACATTTAGAGTAATTCTAGGGCTTCTGGGCATAGCATACTATATTGCTACTTATTTTGACCCGCATGTGAAACACCAAGCCTAATCCGTAAACCGCAGGACTGTAACAAGATACTACCTATAGTTTCCATTGTAGTTCTTTTTTTTGGTTAAGCAGCTTTTTGGTTAGGACCCTATAATGTAGATTTGGCTAACCTAAACCCTAAACCCTATAATATAACCAAAACAAGGAGAGGTACCTTCGACCTGCTCTCCATGAGCAGCCTACAGCCCTTCTAGAAGCCACATAAACCATGCCTGCAAGGAGCTCTAAATACAAACAAACCATAATTTGCCAATTACACCAGCCTCTATAAAAGGCCAGGAAACCAGATTAAAAAAAAAAACTAAGCCCTGTGCCTACACCCCTTAGACTCCTAAACCCTAAACTAGATTTAGACCCTAAGCTCTATTTGCAACGGCTCCCCCTAGTTCGAAGCTCCAGCTTCCCGTCGAGCAGCAAAGTTCGCAAGCAGTCGCCGCAAGCCTGGCCAAGCGTTGTCTGGGAAAGTTGGTCGTGGCCATAACGGTAAGCTTGTAATGGCGGGCTTGATAAGTCAAGGCTCGGGGGAGTTGATGCACTTCGATGTGCGACATCTTTGCACAAGTAACGAGTGTGGCGTCCTACAAGGAAAAAAAGAGGAACGTCTTTTGGCAGATGTCTGGGACCTGGTTTTGTCCAGCCAATTCCAAGCACTTCGTTTCTCAGGCGTTGGTGTCTGTGCCTCAGCATTGGAAGTCCTTTCGAACAAGTCAATTTAGGATCGGCATCCCTCTCCACGTCCGCCTCCTAGTGCTACATACGACACCCCATAACCATTTCCTGAGCGCTAGATACTAAACCCTGGGGCCCAATATACCCTATACCTGTAGTCTCCATTGTAGTTCCTTTTTTGGTTAACCAAATTTATGCTATAGGATCCTAACCCAAACCAGTTAACCGAAACCAAGAACCACAATGGAGACCATAGGTAAAATCCGAAACCGCAAACCCTAAACCCTGGGGCCCAATTAGGCAATATACCCTAAACCCTAATGTAGAAGCCTTAATACGGGTATATTCTACTATAAATATAACAAAGAATGCTCAAAATAGTATAGGTAAGTATTACGGCCCCTGTATTACACCCCAGATTCCCCAACGGCAGGATTCTTGGAGAATCTTGGCGAGAAGCCATGCTGCCCGCAGTAGGCCGCCCGTTGGTTCCGGCTGCTGAGCCTTCGGTAAAGTTGAGGGTTTAGATTTGAGGGTTGAGGGTTTAGGTTTAGGGTTTGAGGGTTTAGGGTTTAGGGTTTAGGTTTGAGGGTTTAGGGGTTTAGGTTTGAGGGTTGAGGGTTTAGGGTTTGAGGGTTTAGCGTTTAGGGTTTGAGGGTTTAGGGTTCAAGTTTGAAGGTTTAGGGGTTTAGGGGTTAGGGTTCAGGGTTTAGGTTCGAGGGTTTAGGTTTTAGGGTTTAGGGAGCAGCACTGTGAGTGAATGTTGGTATTCTTCTGTCTTCAGCTCTCATTAGTCACTCGTCGCAGTATTCATACATGCCAGCCTGTGTCTCCCGATCTTTCGATCAACCCTTTTTCGAACGTATTTAAACACACAGACCTTTACATGCCTATCTGTTACATCTGCCTATGTCGTATATCTGCACACAACCTCATACATGTAACGCAAGGGATCTGCAGCTCAGTTATCCTCAATCACGCTCCAGAACCCTAAACCCTAAACCCCGAACCTTCTGA
>CAJNDV010037571.1:0-14021 GCA_905221635.1 Symbiodinium sp. CCMP2456 | reverse complement strand
GAAGTAGCAGTAGCAGTAGTAGCAGTAGTAGTAGTAGTAGTAGTAGTAGTAGTAGTAGGAGTAGTAGTAGTAGTAGTAGTAGTAGTAGTAGTAGTAGTAACATTAGCAGAAGTAGCAGTGCTGGAAGTGGTAGCCGTAGTGTTAAACGACAACAACAATAATCATTGTTGACCATTATTATTGTTGTTGCTAGTACTATGAGTTATGCCCGCCAAGCGTAGAGCCCGCTCACGCCGCGTGCAATTGACATTGAGTTATGATGGTTAAGGTCAGTACTATAGCTATCATTACTAGTGTTGCTGGCATTGCTGTTATTACTAATCACTACTATCACTGCTACCCCTGCTACTATTACTTACTTTTACTACTCATACTACGACATGCTCTTATGACTCTTATGATTCCCTTCTTACTGTAATCGCGCTTACTACTGCTGTTACTCTTATTGCTCGTATTGCGCTTCTTACTCTACACTATATTGTTCCTTTATTCCTCTTGTTTCTCTTACTCCTCTTGTAATATCATTACTAGAACTACCATTACTGCTACCATTACAACAGTTACTAATTACTATTACATACTGTTTTTCAGATCATTACTACAGTTACTACAACTAGTCTTATCATTACAACATTAGACAGATATAGATTGGTCCAGTCAGCACGAACGGTGCGATTGGTTGATTGCGCGTGTTACGGTTACGAGACTTCCTAGTATTACTAGCACTGCGAGCGTTACGAGTATTGTGAGTGTTACCAGTATTTCGAGTTTTATCACTACTACTTTTATTGCTAGATTGATATTGGTGTCATTAGCTTGATTACTGCGATCAAATCTGGGTGATAAGATTATTGTTATTAGGATCACCACTACTATTACCAATATTTCGCCACTGGTATTTTGCCATTATGACGATTATGCTTACGATTACTGTTATCAATACTATCAAGATGATTACTATCATTGTCACTATTATTGCAATTATGGATATTATGATTCTCATTGCCATAAACCCAGATTATTGCAACTACCATTAAATCTAGTCTGATTATGACAATTACTGCAAATACGGGTGCTACGATTAGCATTATCTCTATTACAGTCGTTATTGATATTCTTCGTCTGTTACTACTGTGGAAGTTGTTGTTGTCATAACGATTGCTTTTATTATCATGAGTACCAGTATTACTGTTGATTGCCATCGTAGAAGTTATTCAAAGTATCAAAAACTGTTACAAAAGTATTACTACACAAAAACTATTACTTCAAGTGTGTATGACTATGATTCTGGCATGGTCACTAGTCCTTATTTCCATCTGGGACTTGTCTGAGGCAAGGGCCGCACTTTTTCCGGAAGAAGTCCGAAAGCTTCTCCTCCGACCAGTCCTGGCTCCGGGAGAGGCTGCGCTATTTCGACAGGTGCATTCCTTATTTCTAATTACTGTTATCATTGCAGAACGTGTCGAAATACTCTATTATTACTATAACCATTACTACTAGTATTACGACTATACTATTCCTCTTCTTGGTGCCCTGATGACCATACCCTGAGCCCCGAGCCTGAACCTTAAGCACCTAAGCCCTACACCAGCATTGGGGTCTGTGGAAAAGCCAGGGCTGCAGCGTAGGGCACGCCGTCAACGAACACAGTAAGGTTCACACCTGACCAAGGTGTGTTCATGTGCAGGGCCCTTAAGCCGACTTCTGAAGGGGACAGCTTCTGACGAAACTGATTTGCCAGTCGAAGGCTTGGACAGGCCTGCCGCGGCTTCCTGCGGCGGAACGACACGAGAAGGCTCTTCGACTCTTCGAATCTTCAACCTGCAGCGAACCGACCTGCTTCTGCGAGATGGCGCGGCCTTCTACAGCTGCACTGTCGCCTCCTGCTGGATTGCCGACTTCATACATGAGTTTCTTGGTGGGGAGCCAGCTCCTGTGTGCTTTTTCTTCTTCTGGCTCAGAGAAGCCTGTTTCCAGGACATGTGATTGAACCTGGCCTTCCATGTCCCTGCACAGTCGGCCTTCGTTTTGGAGGCCTCCGCTGAGTCCTTGGCATCCACGAGTCCTGGGCCCAGTGAGGTGCACGGTTGATTTGTACGCGAAAGTAGCAGTCCTCCTTTCAGACTTTGCTTCTTGGCCTGCATACGCAAGGGTGGAAGGAAAACGGAGCCTTCTCGAAATCGCACATAGGACAGGCCTTCTTTGAGGCCGGCAAATCAGGCTGGGACTGCATTCCTGGATAATAGGCGCTATATCCACATGGTACAGACTGCCTTCGACCACTGCCCCACCAACTCACTGCACTTTGCAATTTCCGTACACCAGCATGCCAACAAGGCCAGTCCTTTTCGCTTTTGAGCCTTCCCGGTCTTTGCAGGGACCTGATCTTGCCCCAACAAAGTCGGAGCAAAGAGCCAGGGAAAAGGCAGATTTCGTACTGCTGTGGCTCACACTTCTGCATCTGAAGGGCCTCCACAAGACTGGTGGCTCTGGCTCTGGTCTCTGAACTCTTCCGCAATTATGCATCATTATCGCTTGACCACCACGACGACTGCTCCTGCTGTTGCTGCGCTGCTGCGGACTAGTGCGCACGTTACATTGAACGGGCCTGGCCTGGGCTTGCTTTGGCCTCCGCCTTCCTTGGAATGCACTTTTCCGAAATATTCGCAGGTACTGGGGCCCGGGGCTGCTCGGCGCCGTACTTCGAAGTGCCCTGGCGCACGTGCTCCTCCTCCTCCGCGGGCCTTTTGGCCTGGCCCGGATCAGTTCGTTCTGCCGCTGAGTCGTTAGCTCGTGACGACTCTTTGTTTCTCTGCTACAGACTAGCGGCCAAAGCCTCAAAGGAATTCCACAAAGGAAGTCTGACAACTGACCACGTCTGTTGGTGCAAAACCAAAGCTTTTGAGTTCACTCTAGTTCTAGCGACTGCCTTCGGCCCACATTCAGGAGACCGTGGTAGGCTCTCAGACTTGGAAATGGCAGCTCCACGAGGCTACTAGTACCTTCCAGTCCTGGTTGGTCAGCACGCACCCCGAAACATCCTACCGTCCGAAAACGATTTTACTCGGTTACAACCAATCTGCGCCTGCTTCTTCTTCTTCTTCACTGGTTTCTCCATGGCTCCAGACTCAACGAGACGAGAGGTCTCATGCTGGTAATATTTTGACATGATGCGCGATATCTGGTCTCAAACCGCAAGGAAGAAGTAGATTGCTATACTTTACAACACCGTGTCAACGTGGTTCCTGGATGTGTTGAAAGCATGAGTCTAGGTTATCTTGCACCAATCACAAGCCACAGTTCTCCTGCGGCTCGCTCTGTTGCAGGCAGCACCAGAATCACTAGAAGCGAAGGCGAGAAGGAAAGCAGCTCCGCAGCTGGACAGTGCACGGTGTTGTGTCGGAGCAACTCCTGCTTGGTCAAGAGTACAAAGCTTTAGCAAGAGTGCCCAAACACGCTAGACTCGCTTGCAGATCTGCGGCCTTCCATGGCCAGCAAGCGCTGGGACGTGATGCGACATTGGCATTCCGGTCTGCGAATTAACTCGAGCGAACCTTCACTGCACCCAGTTGTCAAACTGTAGCATCCCTTCATTTCCAACACATACTGTCTCTGTGGTCGTTTGTCTGACGGAATCCGCACATGTGCAAGACACCTCTGGGTTCTAAAACAAGTTGGACTGGATCCGCAACCACGAAGTCTTCAAGAAACCAGCCCAAGCTTGGTCTACTCGCAATAGGCTCTGTGAAGGTCGAAAGAATCTTGTCGGACTTTGCCAAACTTGAACTACTCGTATGATCACGGGTGAAAACTTCAGAGCGCTGTATCGCTTATGTTGAAGAACTTCTCCCTTGAAAATTCGTCATTCAGGGCACTCGGAAGTTTGTTCTTGCGGGCCTGTTTCAGGTCCCAGCGGTACATTCCTACAAGGTGCGGTTGTGTCCGCATTGACTCATTCGGCTCCCATTGGCAGCAACGACGAGTATCCGCTTGTTCTGACACGAAGAAGGGGCAGCAATCGAACCAAAGCGAAACCCAAAGGCACCGTCACGAGGCCGAGCCCGAATGCCAGCGTAAGTTTGTGGTCTCGGGTGGTCCGCAAGGCGCCAACCTCCGCGACTAATGCGGTGTAGCCGTGTTGCGCAGCTGTGACCTCACTGTGGTGGAGGGTAAGTCTTTCGACCCGGGTCTCGCTGAGGGGAGGCTGTCTCATGGCCGCGTTCTCTGTAGCCCGCAGCTCTCGCGTTCGCTCCCGACGAGCGCTTCGGCCACAACCGTGGCAGGAGCCCCAACTTCCCCAAGTGCTCCAAGTGCAAAAGCCGGATACACAGGACCTAGGACACTTGTCCACCTCCTCCCCTGCAAAAGCATCGCAATTGCTGCCACCATTCAGGGCATACTGCTTGATGTTGCGCTTCCGCTTGCGTTCGCCGTCACACTTGTCACAGGCACTCCAGTCCCTCCAGTCGCCAAACTCGCAGGCCACCGGATCGCCGCCCTCGCACTGGTCCTCCGCGCAGCCCTCGATCTTGGTGAGGGAGCCTGCAGAAAGACTAACACTAGAACTCTTCTGGTTCTACCATCGGCAGGAGCGGCTTGCCCACTCCCAACCACATCAGGTGTCACATCCATAGGACTGCGGATCACTGCGGCACTGCATCTCTGAAACTCTCCGGCCTGTGCACGGTCTTCCGCCGTTGGCGCGGTGCTGTCGCAGGGGCAGAGATTGAGCATGGAGGGTGCTTGTTCGATGCAGGTATCTAGAATCTCAAAATGGTTCGTTCTCCCGAAGCTAGAACCTAGAATATCCACCAGAATGTTCTTCAGTTGTCAATTCGTGCGCATCATCCGATGCAGACCGCCATTGCCCAGCCCTGCGGTGGCACCTGCACGATCGCCCTCCTCTTGACCTTGGCGCCACCTTGGCTGCTCTGCATGTTATCCTCCTAAGCAGCACGTGTGATGTTGACACTATTAGTTGCAAGAACTATCTGGACACCACAATGCCTCCTTGCAGACTCGACTTTCACAACATTCATCAAAGGCGTGAATTTGGCGTGGGTGAGACAGGCACGGGGAAGGTTGTGCAGGGTTCGGAGGAGGGGCTTCTGGCACCTCCATCTGGCAGAGTTGGAATTGGAAACGGCATCGGTGCACGCATCGAATCACTGAGACCGTCGCCGTCACAGGTAGCACTGCACTCAGACCAGTCGGTCCAGTTGCTCATCTTGCAATCCTTGCAGAAGCTGCCATGATCTGACTTGTTTTTACCTAGCCTTCCTCTCGAAAAGAAGCGTCTGTTCCCTGTGCCGAGTCCTTTGTCTCCTCCTGCCCACATCCGTCGGGGTAGGGATCAAAAAGGCCAGGGTTGCAAGGCTGCGTCTCATGGATATCGCCATCACAGAGCACTCCACCGGATCTGCCGTGCTGAATGATGGATCGCTCTCGCTTCTGATTGCCATTGCAAGTGGCTGAGCAACTAGACCAATCGGACCACTCGGAGAGAACACCTGAGCGACTGCGAAACATATGCCCCGTGGCACATGTTGCTCTCAGAGGCATGTCTGAATTATTGCGAAGTGATAAGTTGAATCAGACCAAGTCACAATCTCGTGCTGCATGACAATGGTCCACATTGCAGAAAGCCTCCTCTCTGCTCAGGCCCTCTGCCGGCTTTCCGCACTCGTTTGCGGCCACGGCCATGTGCCGTCTTCGGAAGGTGGTACCGCCTCCACAGGAGACATCGCATGGGGACCACTCCTCCCAGTCGCCCCACTGGCCGTCAACGCAGACTTGCTTGACGCAGGATCGCTCCTTGCAGCCCTTCAGCTCAGACAGGGGAGCAGACTCACAGTACTCTCCACCGTTCTCGGGAGGCGTGACGGTCCGAGTTCGACCACGCTGTCCCGATCCACAGGTGACACTGCACTCGCCCCATGAGCTCCAGTCAGACATCTTGCAGGGCCGGACGCTGCAAGGAATGCCCTGGTGACAAGGTCTGCTTTCTGACACGGCGCTGTCGCAGCCTTCTCCTCCAGAGGATCGGAGTTGCAGGACCTTTCGCTCCCTCTTCTCCTCGCCGACACCGCAGGAGACAGAGCAGCCGCCCCACTCAGACCACTGAGACTCCTCACAGTCCTTTGTGGGACAGTAGCCCAAGTTGCATCCAGTGGTCTGGATCATCTGGCTGGGGCAAAGCTCACCACCATTGCGGGGAAACTGTACGATCTGCCTCTGTCTCTTCAGCTGACCTGTACCGCAGCTGCGGTCACAATCGCTCCACTCGACCCAATCAGAGACCACGCAGTCGATCTTTGAAAGATCGCATGACTCTGCCTCCAAGAGGTTACCCTCGCAACCCTTCCCCCCATGCTCGGAAGAGGTCAGAACATGTCGTTGCTTGTAGCGTTGCCCCTCCTCGTCACAGTGACCCCAAGCAGACCAATCGGTGAGCTCACAGTCCACGGCCACGGCATGCTCACAATAAGTAGAGCACGGCTGCATCTCCACCAAGTCGTCGGCGCAGCGCTCCCCACCGGCCATGGGGACCGCGATCACGCTGCGCTCTCGTGTGTGCCAGCCTCGTCCACAGGACTCGCTGCAGGAACCCCACTCCGTCCAGGAGCTCAGCTCGCAATCGACAGGCTCCTGCTTGTTCGAGCATGGCTTCGTCTGGTGCAGGCTTCCACGACAGGGTAGGCCCCCATATTTCTGATCATGCAGGATCTTGCGGAATCGATACTTCTGGCCGGTGGGGTCGGCGGTGTCACAGAAGCTCCATTCCTGCCAGTCTCCTAAAAGGCAATCTCGGGGCACCTCCTCGGTTTCGCAGACCTTGGTCTCTTCGAGAGGTCCTACGCAGGCCTCTCCACACTCGTTGTTCCTCCTGACAACTTGGCGATGACGTCCGCACATGAAGTGCGTGGCCTGCGACCAATCGGTCCAGGCGCCAAAGATGCAGTCCTCCGGGGAGCAGTCTAAGTTCCGCCCTGGGCACCAAGTCACGTTGACCTGGGCGATGTTGGAGCAAGCACTGGAGTCCGCCCCCAGCATGTTAAAGAATACACCTTCAAGCGGCTCATCTTCTGTCACTGTCAGGACGCGACTCCGCATGGCCGTGCTTGACCCATAGCCGAAGCAGGATGTGGCACCAGTCCATTGTGTCCAAGCACAATAGGATGGCTTCTCATAGCAGCCATCTTGCGAGCAGGCCGTCGTTTCCTTCAACTTGGCTGCTGCACACTGCCGACCAAAAGTATCTGGCAGCTTCATGATGGACCGGTGACGGCGCTTTTGCCCTCTGCATCCGGAGCAGTCACTCCACTCAGTCCAGGATCCAAGCTGACAGTCCGCATAGTCGCGGCCAAAGCACTGTGGCATGTAGCAGGGCTCCGTAACCTCGAGTGCACCTCTGCAGGTTTCGCCCCCACCTTCTGGCTTCACGAAAATGCTTCTGTGCCGCGAGTGCTGTCCGCCTCCACATGTTACAGAGCAGGGAGTCCAGTCTCTCCACTCTGCCAGGACACAGTCCACTGGCTCGACAACCTTCTTGCCGGGACAGTCCGCAGGCTCCTCCTCGTCTACTGTTGGATTGCAGGCCTCGATTGCTCGTAGCTCCTCCTGGCACGGCTTTCCTCCGTTCTTTGCGAAGACCGACACAAAGCGATTCCGCTCACGCACGCCATCACAGCTGCAGCTGCAGTCAGACCACCATCCCCAGTCGGAGACTGCACAATCCAGAACAGCGGCCTTGGTTCAACTTCACTACTGTACCACGGTCTGCAGCTAGATTCAGGTGCCAGCCATATCTAACCAGGTCTACAGGTAAAGACGTGCTGCCAGGTAGCTGCATCGGGACACTCTGGCAGGTGTTCACACGCTTCGAACTCCTCTTGCAGCCCAGTCGGAGGCTGGCCGCAGTGGTTGGGAGGAATGAGAACGTCTCTGCGCCGGGATTTGTAGCTGCCCGAGCACGTCGCTGAGCAGGCAGTCCACTCCATCCACTCTCCCCAACTGCCGTCCCGACATTCCGACTGGCACGGCTGCGTGTTGCACGGCTGCACCTCCTCCTTCTCCCTCGGATCACACTCCAGGCCTCCATTGCGCGGGGCCACGAACACGTACCGATGCCTGGTGGTAATGCCACCACCACAGGAGCAAGGGCAGGCAGACCAGGCGGCCCAGTCGCCCCACTGGCAGTCCTGCTTCACGCAGTCGCCCTCATTGCAGATGTCTGACTCCATCATCGTGGCTTCACAGCCCTTTCCGCCAGGGCCTGCGAGTCGCAAGATTTTGCGGTGTCGGGTCTTGGAGCCATCGCCACAATTCGTGGAGCAGTCAGACCATTCTTCCCAGTCAGAGAGTAAGCAGTCCTTCAGGCAGACAGACGGCCAGGCACGAAGGCACCAATCAACAAACACAACCCTGCAGACTGCCAAGCTTGCCAAGCTTGCAGTCCTCGTTGGAGTACTGGTCGGCACATCGATCGGAGTTGCAATCTTTCGTTTCCTTTCACCGGCTTTCACCAGACCCTTGTCACTGCATGTCGCTTGGCATGCAGCATGCCCCCCTTATCGCACCTGCCTTCAGTGGATAGTTGGCCTCCTCCTGCGTGCACAGTACGCACAATCGCAGGCGCAAAGTTGGGTCATAGCGATTGTTGCGCGACCCACGAGAAAAAACCGAGCCTCGGCATCAAAGCGTGCAAGCCCCAAAGCCGCACGCTGTCGGAAAGTCTGGCCCCCACCACAGCTCCTGGTTGGATTGAGGGTTAACAGAAAGGCAGTTGCTCACGAGCATCATAAGATTTTGGCTAAAGCCGGTACGGCGCCGCGTCCTCGTGCAAGGCTGCCACGCACCCCAGTCACTGAGCAGGTACCTGCACAGCGCTTTCCAGAGCTTCGCAAATCAAACCTTTACGTTGACACCACCTTTGCTCGAGTCATGTCAGAAGCTTGACCCGACCCCGACCCCAATCGAACATAACAGGATTCGGATGATCCCAAGCAGTTTCATCCCTGCGGGTCACTCCAACGGCCGCTCCAGGACGGGTGGGCAGCCCTGTAGCTTGGCCAGAGACACATGGCATGGCCAACGAAAAAGCATGCCAAAAAATCGACAAACGGACGGATCAGGAGGAAGGGGCGGGGCCTGCGTCTGGAGCAGCTCCGGGTCGCAGGCCTGTCCCTCTCCACGGGGGGCCTGTCGGCACTGCTGCCAGCATGGTGACTGTCACAGCACGAGAAGCCGCAGCCGATCGCGACGACAGGACGATCCTTGCGACTGAAACGCGCAGCCCTTGACCCCACAGGGGGTGCAAGCTTATCGCATCATGCACACATACACTGACGCAGAAGACACACACAAACAGAGACAGACGCACGAGCACATGCCCCAAGTCGCTCCCAGTATGTGCCTGCAGGATTCGTCGGCTTCGGTACTGTTGCCTGAACACCAACGACATGCATCGAGCAGGAGTGCAGCTGCGAGACTGCAATGATTTGCGGCTTTCATTAGACACGTCCCCTCCAAGGTCTTCGTTTCTCCTGTAGCGATTTGGAACACCGGTAAGGCGAGTAAAGTTTAGTCTGTACACTAAATCAACCCGGTGAAGCCTCCCGTCCTCCGTCCTCGCAGTCACTCAGCCACTGTGGCCACACAAGGCGGCCACGACGAACATGCCCAAGTCTGCCCAAATTTCTATGTCTGAGCCCTGAAGGTGTTGGCTGCGCGCCTGTCGGCACCGACGCACCCGGACCATTCCGTCCAGAAGCTCAGTTCGCAGTTCCGATCGCCGCAGGGCTCGATCTCGCACTCCTGGCAGTTAGCAAGCCATACTAGGCTCGACTCCTTCCAAATCTTGGGGATGCAAGAAAGTCACATCTCGTTCAACCAGCAGTAAACGGGTTCCTGATCAACGAATTGGCCTTAACCTCATCGCTTCCTTCAGAATCGTTTCTAAGCCGCTGTAGTAGCTGCTTTAGCCACTTTAGCTGTTGCTGGCACCCGGCAGAGGCAACGTCACAGCAACCTGAAAACTCCCCGGCCGCTGGTGGACTGCCCTAGGATACCGCATACCACTCAGAGGTGCCCAAGAATTAGGGGTGCTGTGCCTCGGTGTAGAGAGTGATACCGATGTCGCAAGGCAGTCCACCGAAACTCTCCTGCACCACAGACGGGTGGATGAGGTCGGAGACTCACACGTGCTCTGCACGTCCTCGTCGATGTCTCGCATGCGCTGCCTTCTTCCCACACCACATTTGGCGCTGCAGTCGGACCACTCGTGCCATTCCTCCGGTTCAGAGTGGACATGATCTCTTCCCCCTTCTGCACCCCGACAAATGGTTAAGGCTCCGACGGTGAACTTGCAGTCTACTGCTCTCCCATTGCATGCTTTCCTTGCGTGGGGGTCTCTGTTCAAGGACATTAAGGCACCGTCCACGGAGCATCACAATGCCACTTTGCCGTCGGGTCACGTCTGGTTTAGTGCTCCGTCGCACTGGCGCCGACGCAGGCTGTTGGCATCGTGGAGCAGCTGGCGAATGTTAGGCCGAGTTCGGTCACGATGTGTGTTACTTGCTGCTACTTGTGTGCTACGATGTGAAGCCAGCAGCATGGCTCTGCGCACCTCGCGCGATCGCATTTGCTGCCCAGTCGGGTCTGAGCAGTCTCCTGCCCAGAACGTCCAGTCCTTGGCCACAGTGCAGCTGACCCGCTGACATCCGCTGCTTGGAGGCGCATCAGACTTTGACCCCTGCCGAGAATTTGCAATCGACGGTCACGTCTCCCTTGCACTCCGGCGGCATGTATGCCTGACCAGATGCTTCCTCTCCTCTTGCCGACACAAGCAAGGAAAGAACTGGGCGGCGTTTAGTGTCACATGCCGTGAGCCTGGGAGTCAACTGTCATGCCGTGGCAGGGCTTGCCGCAACTGAGTTCCAGCAGGACGGCGAAAAAATCAAGCTGCCGAACCAGATTGGAGGGCTCCAATGACGTGCATGAAAACAAAAAAACATCTTCTGAAGATTTCTGAAGGGTGAGATGCACGAAACTTAGAAGAACGAGGTGCAGCAGTCATCTACATCTATATCGCGTGCACCACTCTCATTTGTGACCTTGATCTTCTCCCCTTCAATCCAGGCTGTGTCGCAGGCTGGTTGTTCGGACGGTCAAAGGCCCGACGACGGTAGCGCAATCCTTGCTGAACAGTCCAGGCTGCTTTGACTAGTCCTTTACAATAGCGGTCTGCAAGGCAAGGAAGGTTGGGCGAGTTTGTGCTCACTGGGCATCCGGGCCGCTGCACTCCTGACCCGGAGAGACCTTCCAGGAGGTCCACTCTGCGAAGACGCAATCGACGGGCTCGCACCTCGGAGAAAGCAACAGACTGCGACTTCGGTGCCATGGTGTGTGCGATGTCTCATTTGCCAAACAGTGAGCTGCTCACGTGTCACACTCCTCCGGGCTGGGGCAAGGCTCCCAGTCCTTCTCGGACCCGTAACAGTCCTTGGTCTTCACACATCTTCCGCTGGGACCCCCCGCAGCAAGCAGCATCGAGACCCTGGCCGTGTCGTCCGGCAACATGTCGCAGCCCAGCTTCTTGTTAGCACCTCGCGTTACAAAATCGGTCGGAACTGCAGACTGCAAGATGCTCCCTCTTTCGTAACCGGGGAAGCGGCAGCAGTACTGTACCTTGGCGGATTCCCAGGCATTGGGCAGGTCGGCATAGCAATCGAATGGCTCCTGCCCATGTCCGCGGATGCAGCAATCTGAATGTGTATTCTTGTCTCCCCTCTGCTCTGAAGCCACACCTTCTCTCCCACAGTGATCGATGGCAGTAACAATAATAATAATAACAATAACGAGGACACCAGCAACAACGTGTAATGAGCCATCAAACAGCCACTTGCCTACTGTCACGGCGATTCTTGTAAAAGCGCAAGGCGAATTTGTCAATCTTGCCTCCGGCTTGGGTTTCGGCAGCTCCTTCGAAGCAAGGTCCGGGATCGAGACTCCCCCGAAACCCCCACGCAGCAATCATCATGGTCCTTGTGGAAGCAGTGTAGGACCTGGGAGCCGTGCGCGAGTCCAGCACCATAGATGCTCTGACTTGCACGAAGACTCTCTTGAGCCAGGCTGAGCCTCCGACCAGGTGCATACCCCAAGGGTCATTGTGGTCCGTCCTATGAGCACATATCTTTCCGTTCTCGTGGTAGATGTGGAACCTAAGGCACCAAGTGATCGTGAGACCTCGTGGGAGCCGGAGGACCGGACATGTGGTTCCCTCCAATTCTATCCATTCCTCAGCCTCCGACGTGTCGGGCCACTCACCGGGCCTCCCTCTCTGGGAAGCATGATCATCGCAGTGGATATCACCCGGATCATCGACCTCAGCACCGAAACAGCGCACTGATCCAGAGCAGAAGCAAGCGCCGACAGTATGGTCCTGACACACTTGGTCGATGAGTGCAAGCTGCTGCCAACCACAACCTCCACCATGCCAACGAATCGCGACGAGGCCTGGTCACGGAAGGTTCGCTTGGACGGCCCCTCTTAAAGGTCGAGAACCCAAGTCCAGTCCTTGTGTGTTGGCGTCTCCCAGTGGCCAACCTGAAGCGATACACGCTCGGAGGATCCCTGCACATGCGGGGCTCACCGTAGATCTTTCGTACAGCAAAACACGGTGGCAGGGCCTTCGTGCAGGAGAGCACCTGGTGTGCATCCGCAGGCTCATTCTCATGAGGCTTGAAAGAGAAAACAACCAAAGGTCAAAGGTCGAAGAAGCCCTCGGAGAAGCTCGGAACCCGGCCAAGTGAACTCCCCAGGGCGACGCCGCGTCCGTCCGTTTGGCACAGATCTTCCCCAGGTCATCCTCGTAGATCTTGAACCTTTAGGAACTTTAGGGCGTAGGGTTTTTCAGAGTTCTCCGCTTTTCCCTTGGCTTTTGATTTGGGAGGTTGAGCGGGCATGGGTTTTTGATGGTTTCCGACCCGCCCCTCAGGGTACACTCTCACTCTCTCTGCCTGCGCAGCTACTGCTGCTTTGCCTCCTCGGCCCGAAATCCAGAAGTACGTCTGACTGGGCAGAACCCCACAGAGGCACGACAAAACCTTTCACCGCATAAGGAACACCGATGACTCCATCACAGGAACTCATTCTAGCTGCAGGAGCACAATATTTAGTAGCAGCCGCACGTCCAGCCGGGGGTTGTTGAAACTCTCGTTTTGAAGACGACTGCTATCAAGACTGACACTGGGCCAGCAGCTTGTCTTCAGGATCTTCGGGACCGTCAGCCTGCCACGCTGCAGAGCCACGTCACAAGCAACACCCTTAGCCCTACAGAAGCGGGCGATGACGCAAGAATTCAACTCCAATCTCTCTCCCATGCTTGCAACCCAGTCTTCCGAAACAAGCCTTCCAACACACCGAAACCCAAAGTATCCCGAATCCTGCACCATGTTCAACAACAACCCCAGAATCCAATCCCAAATCCAAACCACCTCCCTACATCTACAACGAACAAGCAACACAATCCTTTAACGAGCGTGAACGTAAAGCCTACTGAAGCCCCCTAGACAAGTCGGGTGTCAATGTCTTCGTGGAAAAACCTGACTCACTGACCCTAAACCTCAAATGGCAATGACGTGCCGACACTCACTCACCACTGAGCATGAAGCAACGAAACAATCCACCACGACAGGCCAGGGAAAAAGGGCAGCTTGTCCACGCTTCTGTCCCGCATTCAGTTCCTGACATTCCTGACTTTGTCCATGCGACAAACCCCTGACCTAGTCATCGAATCCCACTGCGCTGCTTGCCTGTGCAGCCTCCTTCGGGCAATCGAGCTTTCCAGGTGGCCACACCTCGGGAGGCGGTGGTACCCAAGCTTTCCGTTATTACTACATAGTACCGGAGCTTCTGCTATTAGTGCACAATCTTCACACCTCGGGTCCAAGGCTCTGTGCTCCGAAGCTTCCGACATGTCAGTCTGATTTTACCGGTTCGGTTATGGCTTCCGTTTCCTA
>CAJNDV010037568.1:7652-19143 GCA_905221635.1 Symbiodinium sp. CCMP2456 | reverse complement strand
TCGTTGAGAAGGTTCTGCTGGTTCCTTGTGAGGTGACTGTAGAAACTTCCCCTTGGCCTTGGCGTCCATCGGTTCTTTTAGTCCATGGTCTTCTGGTGGTTCCCGGGAGGTGTAGGCCTTGACGTATTCCTTTGGCATCGTGTAGCGCGCCACCATGAGGTACTTGAGATGTTTGCCCAAAGTGCCCTTTGAGGTGGCGTCTAGCGCTGGCTTCACTGGTCCAGCTAGATCGATGGTCAAGCTGAATTGCTCAGGATGCCGAACCCGACCATGACGCTTGCCTGTGCCTCGGGACATAACGCACGTCAGACAGTCTCTTCGGTATTCTGCATGATTCGACCGTATATGCGCCTTCCATTGCTCAGGGGAAAACGCCAATAGTCTCGGAGATTCCTTAGGCGCTCTTGTCCAGAACCTCAAGGCTGTCACCATTGCATCCACTAGTCCCGGCGCCCAAACTCCTGAACCCAATCCCTTCGCGGCCTTCCCTCCGCCTTCTGGCTGCATTCCATCCAAGCCCATCAAGTAGTAGACATTGGTGCCAATCGTTGTAGGTATGGAGTTCAGTGATCCCATGCATTGCTGATCGAACGTCACTTGGCTCATTTGGTAGGCTTCCTGAAATGCTTCCCACATTGTAGTTGTCCATAGCGATCTCGCCGCCTTCGTAGTTGCATCGGTAGTAGAGCAAGCCGTACAGGAAGTCACAGTCGTAGCTGCTGGGTGTTCCAGTGCGAATGCCACCGGCCTCTGATGGTTGGGCCCTGCCGTTCTTAGCGTTCTCGCCGTCTCTGCAACCGAATATAGCCATAGCATCATCCTCGCCAAAACACTCATCACCTTGACATCTGAACCCTTAGGAACTTCACCATGTTGTAGTACTCCTCCTCTCCCTGGTGGCCCTCCAACGATTCCGTCCAACTTTCCCATCATCGCACCCACAATAAGAACCTCCACGTCGAGCTCCTCATAACGTCCTGACCCTTGCACCGATCCACGTCCAGCTCGATCATCACCGTGTCCCCTTCATCCACCTGGAACATCTGGTAGTGACCCGGGTTTCCGGCGAACATATGAACTACCCACCGCTTCGCTGACCAAAGACGTCGCCGTTGAGGACGTGACAAGAAATCCACTGACTTCAGAGCGCTCCAACCCGCATCCTTCAAGTCTGGCTCAAGAAGTCCATTAAGACATTCTCCTGGAAGCCCTTGTAGATATGGTGCATCCCGAAGTGCCCTTAGTCCTGCATGCATATCACCCCCAGCCACGAAGTCCTGCAGGTGATCCTTCCAAGACTTGTCCAGCTGCAGCGCCGCCATGGCCAGGGCATCCTCGGTATTTTGGGTCACATTCTCGAGGTTCTCTCGGCGTCTGTCCTCTATACGGGATATCATCGACAAAGCCTCCAACTCACACATCTGAGGACAACCCCCTTGGACTTTCAATCTTGTAACCGTCCCAACAGAATCCTTCAGAAGACAGTGAGTGGGGGTCCATTCCAAAGAATATCCCAGCGTAGACACCAGCTCGCCTAAGGGCACGATCGTTTGTCCTCCACTTCCCCCAGCTTTAGCTCCTTCCGTCGGTGGCATAAGTAGGGAGCCCGCATCGTTGATCCGCATCATCAGCTTACTCGACCCTGCAAGTTGCACCAACACCTCCGCTGATGAGGCCCACTCTGCCTCATCCTTAGCGCTCCTCAGACAGTGGGTTGCGCCCGAGTCCAGCAGCGCCGCTGCCGTATTGGCCGCACTCACACGGATGTCCTTGATGATCAACATCCGCATCTCCGGCTTAGTCTTTTCCGGAGAAGAATCGCCCTGTCCCGTCGCCTGAGATTGACCCTGAACAACTTGATGGGCCGCTTGCACCAGTGCCTCCAATGTCCAAGGGACGCCCTGCGCAGTGGATGCTGTAGACGGCGAACTCCCAATGGTCGATCCTGCCGTTGCCGTAGTACTCAATGACGCCACTTCGGGGTCACGTAGCTGTGGTTTCGCACCCCTCTGCTCTCTTTGCTGACCCGATGTAGGCGTAGAACCCGCTGGCCGCTGTCCCCCCTTTGCCACTGGACATTCACGTTGTCTATGAGCTTCGCTTCCGCACTTCAGGCACTTCTTTGCTCGCGCCTCGCGGTCTAAAGACTGCATCGAGTGAGCATACTTACACTTCTCTCCACGTCGGCAACCACTGGGCTTCAGGAAATATCTGCAGACGTCCGTAGCTGGCTTTGTAGTATCCCTCTCAGCCTTTGGGGACCCTGCATCAACTGCCTGAATACGAGGCGCCGTACTCACAGTAGTCATCCCTGCAGCCAGCCCTTCCAGCTCTGCTTGTAGGTGCCTCTGGTAAGCACCCACTTGCTGCATGGAAGGTTGTCCGTCGAGACGAAGAGAAGTCCTGAGCATTGCAGTGCGGAACGTGGCATCGGGTGAAAGGGATATAGTCTTAGACGTTAAGGTCATCAGCCCTCTCGCCATCACTGTTGGGTCTGGTGCGGTCATGCCCATGCTGTAGCATCTGCTAAGCCATCTAGGCCAGGATCTCAACACTTTGAGAACATCTGCTATTGCTTCGCCCTTGAGGAACTCAGACGGGGCTTGGAGTCGTCTCAACACCTCTTGTCGTTCTGCTGAGCCCCCTGGTTGGTACCATGTATACAGGCGAAAAACAATCTTGGCAGTGTCTTGCGATGCCCTCTGACTCAGCATGCCAGCCTTGAGCTCGTCCGTCATCACATTGAGTAACATAGAAGACGCCCGGGCATTCATGCGTAGCCATTGTCCTTCACATAGAGCTGAGGTTCCCTCTGGTTGGATAGCTAGTCGCTCTATTGGGGTCGCTGATAGCCACCTTGCATACGCCGCCTCAACCAAACTCATCATCGCTCTCCACCACCTTCCAGACTGCTCGCTTAAGTCAGACATGCTCGTATTGGCGATTTCCAACCAATCTTGAAACTGGAGTGATGAATCCGCTCCCCCTCGTAGCTCAGGTAGTGGCGCCAGTGCCGTAGTTCCTGCCCTTAGCCCATCGGTTGTAGCGGCTCCTGAGGACCTCGACATAGCTTGAGCTTGTAGTTCCTGTAGCTGCTGAACACCCTTTGCTATGGTTTCCATCATCGGTAATTCAGGGCTTCTCGCGGGAGGCAGTGAAGGAGTTCGATTGCGCCCCAGCAAGGACCTCAGTAGCCCTCTGTGGTCCGCGCCTTGCGCTCCTTCTGGATCATCTGCTGGTACTGTAGGTTTAGGAGGTAGTAGCGGTGGTTGTGGTAGGTTAGGGCCTCGATCTTCGACTGGTAGTTCCCTTCTTGGTTCTACTGGAGGTACTGGTAGGTCTGGGCGTGTAGGTACTAGTAGTGGATCTCTTCCTGATAGGCTTGGAGGTTGAGGTACTGCATAGCCATGACTTAGATCAGGTACTGTCGTAGTATCCAAACCACCCACATCTCGCTCGCCTTGGCCACCCGGGAGCTCTAGCCCCCAAAGCACTCCAGGACCAGAGGGAGCGCTTAACAGCCCTCCCCACAGGTCGTCATCTCGGCCCGGCCTGCTGTGACCACCGGCTCTTGCTTCTTCCAGTTGTAGGGTTGCCTAAGGGCTCCTGTGGTTTGGGGGTTTGGGGGCTCCAACGTTGTCCAGGGTTGATTTACCTAGACACGACGGGCCAACGTTAATTCTGCTGTCGTAACGCTTGGTTTTCACGTGTTTCCCTACAAACTTTCGGGCACTGGGATCCTCAAGCAGATTTTGTGCTCTTGAACGGTTACGGGAGCTACACATGCACGGGGATTGGGATTTTGGGGATCCTCAAAATAGTCTCTATACTATCAAGGTGGCGGTACTCTGACATTCCTCTGATCTTGACGGACCATCATGGTTTAACCGACTGAACTACCCGGTTTTTCTTTTGAACCTGTTGAATGTAGCATGGTTTCTGCTCGAAGGCTCGATGAGGCTCGGTCGCTTGCAATCCAGTTCCGCACTTTTTTTCGGAAGAGACGCCACATGTTTGCTTTGAGTTGGAGGCATCACGCATTCTCAAAGGGTGGGATGGTGACACTCATCGCACTCGTGCTCCACGTGGCACTTTCTAGCGACAAACACGGGTCGGCCACAATAGTGCCGACACATGTGAGCATTCACACATGGCTCTCTGCAACGCCCTACGCTCGCACACTGCCTAAAGCGCCGTGGTACACGGCTCGGTCGGCCAAATGTGAGAAACGAAGGCTTGGCAGTCTTCCAATCAGCTGTCATTGCATTCTGCATCTTTGCAGACTCATGAGAACACACGGTTGTGGCATCATCATCATCATCATCATCAAGGCCATCCAAAGCATGTAGATCTACGGTAGCCGGGGCCGCTTCCTTGTGCGAGGATGCGGCTGCAGTCGAGAGAACCGCATCGGAAGAATCGAGAGAGCTTGACTTTGCGGCACTGTCAGACTGCTCAGCACAGGACACTTGGGCAACAGAGCTAAAGCACGTCTGAAGGATTGCTCGTTGCTTCGATGGCAAGGCCGCGATGGCCGAAGTGATACACACTTCTTCTTCTTGCAAAATCAAACGGAGTGCTTTTGCAGCACGTTGCACTCCACTGGGATCCATCGCACTGCACACTGAAAGCTATCAGCACGCTAGCCTGGAATCCTGGAGACGATGAAAGGGTGACTTANNTTAAAGGGTGGCTTGGTATTTGTTGCTCATACAGTTATAAAACACTGCAACACGCCAAAAACATGTGACACTCCACACCAATCTGATGCTTAAACGGCTGAGACGCATGCACAGTAGTAAGGCATCGGCATCAGCATCGCAAACTCGCAAATTGACGACGCTCACGAAGCTGGGGCACATTACGGCACATTTCTCACTAGTTTTGCAAAAGGCACGTCAAGAGAATGACGTGGTCAAGGATAGGTTTCTCACCCTGATAGGACAGAGTGGCCTACGCTCGTACATGAAACGACAGGCGAAAATATGAAATCGCGGAGCGGTTGCTGGGCGGGGCTACCCGCGAGTCGAGTGAAGCGGGGCCACCCGCACATCACCAAAGATCAACAAAGGCGGAGCTGCCCGCAAGGCCGCACATGATCGCACGTGCGGGTTCCCAGCATTGCCGCAAACTCCACAAAGTCACTGCTGAGGGTCCTGCTTTGACTCCTGCGGCGGACCCTGAGCAGCTTCCTCTTTCTCGGCTTGCTCGGAGGCCTGTTGCGATCCACCCTTAGACGCAGCAAAAGCTGCGGCTGCATCTTCAAGGGCCTTGGCATCCTGAGGCGGGGATGCCTTCAACGATGTGGCTTCAAACAAAGCCTGCACTTGCTTAATGCAGCGACTCTCGGGACAAAGCTGGGCAAGCTTCTTCATCTCTGGTTCCATGTTTCCACAGAGCATGCCAATGCGAACGCCGCCAATGTCTTGCGACAACACTCGATGCGACACCAGGGCACCACCAGGAGTGAAGAGGATGTCGTTGGGCCCGACGGTGCCACAAAAGGCCCCTCCAGACGCCTTCAACTTTTCCACGTCTGCCTCCGTACACTTGAAGGCGAACTCTTGAACACGATGCAAGGTGTCCTCCTTGCTCTGGCTTTGCAGCAGCTCCACTACCGCATTGAGCAAAAGGATTGTCACGAACCGTGTTCCATGGAAGGTGGCACGCAGGCACGGCATGAGATGGAGCTCCAGCTTGGCGACTGAGACGTGGGACGCTGCAACGCCAAACGTACTGCACAAGAGCGCTTTGTGCAAATCTGGCCACTGCTTCTGCTGCTGCTCGGACTCCAAGCCCATCACAACGGCATGTCCGTCGATTTCCTTTGGCACCTTCGCCTGCAGAACTTTGCAGAATGCCTGGGAAGCTTCTGCCGAGGCTGGTGCTTGGGCGCGGCCTTCTGTGATGCGCATGCTGGATTCCTTGAAAATTGCCATGAAGCCCTTCATGGCTTTGCTCACATCATCGTGGGCAAAACAGTCTTCGCACTTTGTCAGCACGAACGGCTTGTCAAGGCCCTTCCACTCCTCGCACCACGAGGTCCTCATGGGCATCTGGACTGCCTCATCTCCCCAAACCTTGCTCTCTGCATCCACTAGAACATGAGCTGCCGGCGACTTGGCTTTCTTCATCCGTCCTCCCGCAGCGAAGAAGCGCAATCAACACACAAGCCTTTGGTATACTTGCAATACATACGAGCGAATGAATGCAGACTATATCCCAACACCGTATGGACAAAATCCGACTCCGTCTACAACAGCTGCAACAGAAACATATCCTCCCCGAGCTGCACTATCGAACAACGACCGTTGCAAATACCTGTGGCAGTCCAGCTAAGCACCCAAGCAAAACCAGCATGGCACGGAAATGGAAAGAAGTTGCAGCGACAATGGAATGAGATGCGAAGGCAAGCTACATTGGAGGGTTGAGAGTTTCGGGCGAACATGACACAGCACTGTCACAGCACGGGAACCCATCCTTGCCCGGCCACGGCCGCAGCCCGCTTCTTCTCTGCCGTAGCATCCTTCAGCTCTTTTTCTTTCCTCTTCTCGAGGTTCTGCTGATCCTTCTTCCGAGCTGACAGCAGCTCACCTGTGGCTGCCTTGCAAGCTTGCATAAGTGTTGACAGCAACTTCTTTGCTGGCACCAAGCTTTCCAGATGCTTCTTGATGTCGTTGTCAGACGCACATGCACGGAACTCCGTCGCTTTGGCGAGAAGGGATGACACAGTCACCAAACTTTCCCAGCCGGCACATGGCCCGGCTTTGGCCACGGCCAAGGCATCCCTAGAATCTGCAGCAGACTCCGTGTCCGCCACGGCCTGTACGCAGTCCTGCTGCTTCGCCACCTTGCTGGTAAGACTGGCTTCCTCGGGCTCCAATGTGGCATCCAGCCATTCTTGACGCTTCTGCACCAAAAGCATTTCGCAAGAGTACTTGCTAGCATCCGATGATCCTCGGAACTCCGTCAGCACGGCCGTCATGTCCCCACTGACCTTGTCCATCTCCCGCCGCAAATTGGTCATTTGCTGCTCCCACATTCTCTCAGCCTTCCTTGTCCGTGACTCGGCATCGAACCACTTCTCCGACTTGTTGGGAGACGGGTTGCCACCAGTGCCTCCCTGGCCTCCCTCAGACGAACCGGCACTGCCTTTTTTGGCCTTCTCTGAGCCAGCTTCCTCGGACGTGTCATCATCCATGTCATCTGATGTCCTCGCCGGCAAGAGATGACCACAAGTACTGCAAACATGTAGGGTTAACACGGTCGGGGCGGGACTAAGGCAGGGACACATCATCCTAAACATGCGATTGCCTCCCTACAGAGAGACAGAAAGACAAAGAGACAGAGAGACACGTTTGTAATGGTAATGGTACATTAAAATCCTTGCAAGGTTTTTGGCTCCAAAAAAATGGGCCCAGGTCCTCTTGTGCCTTGCAAAGAGCACAAGAGGACGTGGGCCCATTTTTCTGGAGGAAATTTGGTGGGGTGGGGTGGGGCAACAAAACCCATTTTTGTTCCGGCCTGTTACAAACAGAAGGTTTTGACCCGCACCCACATTCTGATCACAGAACGGGAGCCCCCAGCTCCCCAACCCCCCACGGCTGTATCCGGCCAGGCATCACACTGTCCAAGAAACACCTCACCCTGGACCCCGTCCTTTTCTTGGCCATCTTCGCTTTGACGCCCTGGAGCAGCTCTTCCACATCCGGTCCCAAGAGACCGTCTCCGGCCAACGCAGAGCTCTGTCCATTTCCTGCAAAGCTCGTCTTGGCTTTGCTCAAAACGGCACTGAAGTCCGCGAGATCGTGCTCTTCCATGCCCTGGTCCCCCGCGAGCATCTTCATAGATGCATCGACGACGCTCTGACTAGGCTTCTTCCCCAAATTTGCGCCCTTGGCAAGCTCCTTCTCTCGCGAGATATCGTTGTACTGGATGATTTTGTCCTTGGTCTTCACAAAGAGACGCAGGTAGTTACGTGGTCCCTCCCTGTCACGCGGGTGCTTCTCATCCTTTTCCCACTTGGCCCACATGTCACGAGCCTCCTGCAAAGACAAGAACCCGTGTTTGGCTCTCTGGGCTTCCTCCAGCCACTCCCCCTCCCACATCATCTCCCCCTCAGCCTCACCCCTCGTGCCCACCTGCGACTTGTACTTGACAGTGAACGTGTGGATGCAGAAGCGCAGGCGCTTTCCGCCCCTCTTCGTGGCCTCCCTTTCCTTCAAGAAGGCCTTCACCAAAGCACCGTGCTGCTTGGGATCATTCTTCTCCATTTCCTCGAGGTCCTCCTTCATGTTCTGACGAACAGCTACTCGTGCAAGCGAACGATTGTCGTTGTAGCACTGCTTGCACTTCGCCTGCTGTTCATTGTAGTCGCTGTCCTCTTTGAACTTGTTGCACTGCTTGCATTTGCGCCACGAGTCTCCGGGCTTGGCTTTGCTTTTCTTGGCTGCCTTCTTCACTTTGGGACCTTTCTTGCTAGTTTCCTTTTGTGACCGCCGCCCCTTCTTATTCACATGCCCAGAGGCGGATGCTGAACTTTGGGCATCTGACTCATCCCCAGCCCGATCCGTTTCCTGCATGAAAATGGCAATATCATCTGCTGCATCAGCTGCCAATGACAATGAGCTCATTGTCGAATGGCCCCGACCCCCAATCCTGTTGACAGCAGCGGACACCACCCTGGAAAATTACGTGTCCAGCCGGCAGCTTGAAGGAGGCTAGCAACGTTACGAAGCTATTCTACCAGTGTTGGAAAGTACATAGTTCTCTGCAGCGGCTGTAACACGAACCACATGAACTGCAACAGTATTCTACTAGAGTATGCATTGTACCCTCTCTGCAATGCGACCTCTGTCTCATGTGAACAACCGACACCGTCCACCGTGGCCTCTACCTCTTGCTGACCTGGACTGCACGCGACGCCAACAAAAGTGCAAGCGGCAGTGGCACTGGCAAAGTAAGTCTGCCCAACATGAAAACATGTACTGGACTCTCTGGCGGCTCTGGCGACTCGCTGGACTGTCTGCAATGCAACTCAGCAGCAACAAGCTCTGAATCAAATTTTGCACACCTGGAGAAAGTGTCGGTTTGCATGCACAAGTGACACGTGGCTCACGCCACATGCATGGCCTCTCTGCTGAAGCTCTGCCAAAGCTCGTCGTGGCATAGCATCCACAAACTGAAAAATGTCTGCGACTGCAGTGTATCAACACTCTCAGCCGCTCAGCTTCTCTGTGCACGCAGACACAAACATAAACACAGCGCCTACAACTCTCAAGTGCATAGAATTTCCTGCAACACTGTAGAGGTGCTTGTCTGGGAGGCTCCGCAAGGCTTCTACAAACTCGCACCGGAATTCCTGTGGACAGGTCTCCGGCTGGGACCCACTCGAGCTCTGCGAATTGCCAATGGCCTCAGTGACTCCAGGATTGCGGCCCCATATGTTCCAGCCTTGGACCTCCAACAACTCCAAAGGCAGCGGCCACCGCTTTAGTCCAAACAGCCAGAGCCTGGAAGAACGCAGCAGGGCTGGAACAATGAACTGCTTGGCCGGAGTGAAGCCCGGCGATTGCCTGACGTTCACGATCCAATGGCTTCTGTCGGCTTTGGATCCAATGCGGGCTGCCAGAGCTTTCTCATGTTCCGAAATGTTCTTCTGAATAGCCTTGGTTGCCACTTGGAAAAAGCTCCACTGTCGCCCTTTCTCATTGCACAACGGCATGTGCTTCTGCGCTGCAAGGCCGAGCTTGTACTCCTGGACCTCGTGCTCGGGAGCCCTGAACTTCTCCTGGCCTGACAAGTGCCTGGTCCTTGCAAACAGACGACAGAAAGCATCTTGAACCCCATATTAGGCTACTTCTGGAAGCCATGCAAGCTTGTCCTTCTTTAGAAGGATCATGTACTTACGCTGACGCTCAACTGGCTCTCCAAATAAGGTGGGGGAGATTCGCAACACTTCCAAATTGTAAGAGACATGGAACAGCTCACCCAACATATCGGAATCAAAAGCGTCGACGCACTCGACGATGATCATGTCCTCCAGGGACAGAAGTCGTTCACGGGCCCATTCCATGAAGATGGGCATGCTTTCACCCAGCCACTTCTTGGAGCTACCCATGCTGCTCCAGTCATAGCAGTTCACGCCAGCGACATGAACACGAATGCCTGCGAAGTCAACAGGTATGTCAGGGATGACTGGGCACATCCTGTTGTGGGCAGCACACATGCCAAGCACCGATGCTTTGCTGGTCTTCTCGACATCCAACATGAAGTTGCTGATCTTGCGAACTGTGCTACGACCAACCTCTTGCCTGATCGCACCCTCCTTGTTCTTCCCCGCCACAACCTTCGTCTGGGCGGTTGACACAGCTCGTTTGTGATATCCTGCCAAGCGATTCAGCAGCTTCTTAGGGCACCTTTCCATGATGTCGCCATGCACGCACATGGGCCGAAATGTTCCTGCGTGCTTCAGAAGCACCTGACGACAGTGCATGGTTACATCACCAGCACGCAGGCAACGAAAGATGGCATCTTCTGGCACCGTCTTGCCCAAACCTGCTGCGAAGGCTTTGCAAGCGGTGACCACATGGTGCAATGCCTCCTCGGGGCAGCCGATGCCGCTGTAATCTGTGGTCAAAAGCACACCCTCGAGGATTCGTTCACAAGCTGCTGCTGCTAGGTTGCTACCAAAGTACTTTGCTCCCTGCTTCTCCAAGCTAAACAAGTCTTCCAAAGGCCAAGACATAGACTCAGCTGCAGTAGTTGCACCCGCAAGCCTCCCCTCCAGCTGCTTGTGCTGCTGGTACGGCCCGAGCCTGCCGGTGGCTGTGTCCTCCACCGCCTTTCTTGACTCAGACAGAGTGGGCTCGCAATCGAGCTGCAACATCATTCTGGCCGCTTGCCCTAAGACCGTGCAAAGACCGCTATATGGTATCCTGACAATGCTTTCTATGCCATGCCCTGTCACAATACTCCGGCCTATCTGAATAATATGTGCAAGATAGTAGCAACATACTGAGGAAAACTGCTTGCCGAGCCAACTTCAACAACAAGAATAGAAGTGATGAGCCTCGGACTTGCTGGTTGACAGAAAGAATGCGATTGCCTCCCTACAGCAAAGTTTTTGGCTCCAAAAAAATGGGCCCAGGTCCTCTTGTGCCTTGCAAAGAGCACAAGAGGACCTGGGCCCATTTTTTTGGAGGAAATTTGGTGGGGTGGGGTGGGGCGAAGCAACTGGGCAATTTGTGCGCCCCACGCACACAAACCGGCCTTCACGCCACAGAAAAGAATGGACTGGATCCTGGTGCCCCGAACAGGGCACAAATCGATTGCGCAAAACCCAAGATTGCCCAAACTTGCCTCAAATGGCCCCAAATCGCCCAAAAATGGCCCAAAGTCGCACCAAACGATGGCTCCTGGGCTTCTGACACACGAAACTTCACCAGTTTGTGCTTTCTACAATCACAAGCCCCGGCAGGTGAGCCAGAAC
>CAJNDV010037567.1:3888-18698 GCA_905221635.1 Symbiodinium sp. CCMP2456 | reverse complement strand
TTTAGGGTTTAGGGGTTTAGAGTCTTTGTTTTATATGGTCTTTCTAGGGTCTTTGTAGGGTTTAGGGGTTTAGGGTTTAGCTCCCTATCTTTGCTTTATAAGGGTTTAGGGTTTAAGGGTTTAGGGTTTAGGGTTTAAGGGTTTAGGGGGTTTAGGGGTTTAGGGGTGAAGGGTTTTATAGGGTCTTGGGTTTCAGGTTTACCCCTACACCCGAAACCCTAAACCCTGAACCCCAAACCCTAAACCCCAAACCTTAAGCCCTAAACCCTACACCCCAAACCCTTAAACCCTAAACCCTAAACCCCAAACCCTAAATCCAAAACCCCCAACCCCGAACCCCAAACCCTAAACCGCTACACAGCTGATCAGGCTCAGGGTTCATGAGAGTGGAGAGTTGAGGGTGCAGGGTTTTAGGATTTAGGGGTTCAAGGTTAAGGGTTTAGGGTTTAGGGTTGAGGGGTTAATAGGACTTAGGGGTTCAGGATTTAGGATTCTTGGATTTAGGACCTATTGTTTAGGGCTTCGAAGGCTTTCAAGCTCGGGGTTCTAGTAACTCATGGTAATGCTTCAAATTTAGGGTTTTGGGTTCATGTCAGGGCTTTATGAGCAATCTATAGGCAACTTGGCCTGAAGTCCCATAACGACTACACAATCAGGCAAAGAGCCCACAGGAGCGTTGCATCCCTTAACCCTAAACCCCTAAACGGCAAAGAGTCCACAGGAGCTTTGCATCCCTTAACCCTAAACCCTTAACCCTAAACCCCTACGCCCCTAAACCCCTAAACCCCGAAACCCTAAACACTAAACCCCGAAACCGTAAACCCTAAACCCCTAAACGGCCAAGAGTCCACAGGAGCTTTGCATGGAGCAAAAGTTCGAGACAATCACCACGCCATCTGCCGGGGCCTTCGGGGAGCGATCTTATAGGGTTTAAGGGTTTAGGGCTTAGGGTTCAGGGTTTAGGGTTTAGGGTTTAGGGTTTACGGTTTAGGGTTTGGGCACCGGGGTTTGGGGTCTGGGCTTCGGGTTTAGGGTTTCGGGTTTTGGGTTTAGGGGTCCCTTCCTCAACTTCCGACTGGGGCTGTAACCCTAAGGGTCCAAAGGGCCCAATAATTAGGTACTTAGGTTTCGGATAGTAGTTGTGTAGCTTACTATTTGGGAGAGTATGTGAGTAGTAGGTACTTGGGCCCTTAGGGCAATATCATGATAAAAGGGTTTACAGTTATATGTTGTATGATTGAACGATAAGTAAACAAATAACCCTAATAAGGACTACTATGGCCAACGGTTCGGGCTTCTGTAGCAGGCGTCTTCGGTCGGATTTTTCTAAGTAGCAATAAGTATTCGGTGTCCGAATTGGGGGTACCGCACATTCGGAAACAACGACGAGGGATGAGCAGTTCAAACTCAAAGTCATAACATACATCGCATAATGTAGGAGCCTCAATAATTAGAATAGGCTAATCGGGGCTCCTTATTATAATTAGAGTATAGTGTACCCACCCCCAGACCCTGTCCTAATTATTAAGGCCCCTACATTAGATGCTGGACCTATGAAAATATGTTTATGCAACTTAGACGAAGCATGAGAATCCATGAGATGATGCATGTCATGTCAGACACCCCTGAACCCTAAACCCTAAACCCTAGACCGTTGTCTTCTGCCCCATGATAAGGGCACTAAACTCCCGAACCCTGAACACTAAACCTATAACCTTAAACCCTAAACCCTGAACCGAACACTATAACCCTAAACTCTGCAGCCTAGAACCCTAAACCCGGAACCCATAACCCCAAACCCCAAATCCTAAAACTCTAAACCCACCCTAAAAGAGGATCCGTTTTACAAGGGTTTAGGGTTTAGGGTTTGGGGACCTAGAAAGGGACTCCAATTTAGAGACAAAGACGATGACCCAGCTGCTGTTGCCAAAGACGTTTTGGCTCGAGTAGCCTCAACCCAAAAACGCCAAACCCCGAATTTCAGGCTCTAGATCCTAACTCCTAGAGCCCAAGAGCCCCAAACCCTGAGGGTCCAAGTGCCCAACAATCATATACTCACCGGACTACTCACCTAAATGACATTAGGGTGTAGGGGTTCGCTATATAAATATATACCCATACAAACAGATAGTTATATTCAAAAAATGTATGTATATATATATACACATACAAAACACACACATATATATATATATATATAGATGTATACATACATACACACATTGCCTTGCGCACGGTGCTTATCCTATGCCACAACGACTTGAGGGCTTGCGGCGTTTAAGGTTTGTGTGGACGGTGTTTGGCGAGCTCACGTATGTGTGCATTGAGACGCACAGGGAGCCTCCATTGATTGTTTCTCTGGCTTCGCTGTTTAGCCAAACCCTAAACCCTAAACCCTCATTGCATTTTTTTAAAAAAAAACCCTAAACCCTAAACCCTAAACCCTCATTGCTTTTTTTAGAAAGAAAACCAAAACCCTAAACCCTAGAGCCCCAATCATTGCAGCCATGTTCCCTCTTCAGCAAGCACTTTCAAGTCGATCCAGGGGCTGTTTCAGACATGATGCTTCGACCGTCTGCCCATATGTCATGTCCATATGGGTAGTTCTCTAAACTAGGGTCCCTTTTTAGGTACGGCGCCCTTATAAAAAGAAAAGGGACTCTAACATTGAAAACTACCCATATTTAGACTAGCACTCTGTTATCTAGGGCTTTGGGGCTTTGGCCGTTTATGCCACCCCATTGCAGCCATTGAAGATCTGCGATTGCTCTGATGGTGCTGCGCGGGCTGCTGCATCAGGAGACAGCTTTGACTTACTGTTGACTTGCTGTCCAACCACAGTCGGGCATGAGAGTATCAGACAAGTTGAGAATTATGTAGATTTATATTGGCTTTGCGCCAGCCTGGCGAAAGTGATTTCCATCATCATCACCATCATCATCAGTTTATTCTTCCGTGCCATCAGCTTCGTCACTATCCTGGCCGTCTTTGCGCCTCTCATTGTCATGCACACCATCCCGATGATCACAGGCATCACCATCATGATCGACATCACAGTCGCTGTGTGAATAGCAACCGCCATCGTAATGGTCACAATATCAAGAGCTGCAGCTTATAGCACATTTCTACCAGCAGCAGTAGTCGTTGTTGTGGTGGTGGCGGTGGTAAAGTGGTAGTAGCACCCGACAGGCCCGTAGGGTTTAAACCCTAGGGTTTTAGGGTTTAGGGTTTAGGGTTTAGGGTTTAGGGTTTGTTTAGGGCGCAGTATATCATGTTGTGGGTTACTGCGCAATATACAGGCCAGGGTGATTAGTGATAATGCTTCCTTATACTATGGTCCCTGTATGACTGTGCGCTGCAAATTTGTTCTGGAGGCTTGCTTGCAGGTTTGGTGGGTTTGGGCTCCATTTACTTAGATTGTGAACTCTTGTGCTTGCTTGGTTAGCCCTTCCACTACTGTATAAGTTCTTAACCATCAGATAGCTTTGTTTTAACCTTATCGAAATTGCATGCTGTATTCCAGTGTTTGAGAAGTGTTAACAGTCAAGTTTGCCCTTTTGCCAATGAGGTTTGCGGACTTTGTGAGAACACTATGGGTTTGGGGCTTAGGGAAAGGTGGTTTGTTCGGGACAACGGAGCCTCATCGCAAATGCACACAAGATAGCAGCAGGACAGCTTCTGGGCAGAGCCAGCACAATGGCCTGTGCCCCGCCACACCCGCGCGCTGCTGATCTGAAAGAGGCCCTCAACCAAAGCCCCATAACCCTAAACCCCAAAGCCCTAAACCCTAAACCCCAATCCCTAAACCTTAAAACCCGAAACCCTAGACCCTGTAACCCTAGCTCTAAGCCCGATACCCCAATAACCCTAACAAAACAGCGACTGATCTGAAAGACCTTGGAATCGCTTTGGGTTCAGGCTTCAGGTCATCTGCTCGCGGCCAGCCAGGAACGGTACTCCGTTAAAACACTCCTTTAAGGGTGCAGGGTTTGAGGGTTTTAGGGGTTTAGTGGTTTGTGTTTAGGGGCTTAGGGGTTGCAGGGTTTAGGCGGCTGATGCACCCCTCTTCCACTCAACCTAGTCATATTGCCGCCAGCATTGCCATGTCTCTTCTCAGCATCCGCAGGCTCACAGAAACCACTTTGCCGGGAAACTGCGCTTGTTTAGCAAACGAGTGGTGAGCATCAGCGGAGTAGCTAACGTTGTTGGTCGTTCAGGATTTGCCCAAAGTTCCCCAAATCATAATTTTATTTCCTACTATAGAAAGCTCACATTCCACCCCCTAAACACTAAGCCGTAAACCCTAATCATTCTACCATTTAGGTACTTAAGACCCTTTGTTTGGGTCTAAGGTTGAACCCATGGGCCCCTAGTATGGGCCCTTAACCCGGGATCGTTATACACCTACTGTATACCCTATATGTACCCTCAAGGGTCCCTAGAAAAGCCTAGGGGTCCACATTAGGGGCCCATACTTTTAACCTTAGATTGGGTGCGGGTTTGGAGCTTAGTCTCCTATAGGTCGAAGTACCATTGTCGCCGTGATCGAGGGTTTAGGGTTTAGGGTTTATGGCTGCCGCCACATCCTTCGCAGGACGCCCCACTCAGTGTAAAATCCAGTACTGCTGCGAACGAAAACTTGATGAGTCACGAACTCTTGCATAACCTGTTGCCGATCGCTCGTAGTGTTGCCTAAAGGTCTTGCAGTGTCAGAGTGTTCTTGGTTTTGTGCTTCTGGGAAATTCGAACAGTGCCCTGCAAGGTGTTTGGATGTATAGCGTCTTCCCGCCGAAATCCGATACATTCGTCACAGTGCCATGCATGTTTGGGTTGGGATATGGGGTTGCGAGCCCAAAACGTCGTGCTCCCGCCACTTCAGCGCACATTTTGTTTTGGAGGGGGGGGACTCGTGTTCCCCAACAACTCGGTGCATGTTCTGGGGGGATTAGTTTAGGGTTTAGCGGTGCTTCCGCTGCAAGTATGGCTACCTGACAGCCACGGCGGCGTTGGTTCTTGCATGTTCTTGGGAATGGACTTCCTTCAAATACCTACTCTTTTTTCGTGTGGTACATGCTGGCATACTCTGTTTCATAAGCGTTTGTCGTGAGCAGCTGTTAGGAATCCTGCCTGTCATGTTGCCGAGGCATCGCACATTTGCGGCATTTGCGCCACCTGGACTTCAACGAGAGGGATATGTCGCGCTCCGATGGCTCCCCCGAAAGACCAGTATGGATGTCGCCAGTCACGCAAGGGTCCCCCGAAAGGCTCCTAGGTACTGTCATGGGGGATTCTTCCCCCAATCGTACTGGAAATTCCGAGTATAGAAACCCTGTATTCTACCCCCTAAACCCTCAACCCTAAACCCTAAACCCTAAACCCTAAACCCTAGACCCTGAGTATACATACTTAGGACCCTTCGGGTCCTACTGATCTAAGTACGCTGAGGCTGAAACCTCAGACTTCCAGCATTATTCTGGGGGCCTAAATCACGTTTGGTGTTTAGGGTTTAGGGTTTAGGGTTTAGGGTTTAGGGTAGCATTATTCTAGGGGCCTAAATCACGTATTGATGATACAAATCCTGCATTGCCCATAATAAGGAATATACCATAATTCCCATAGTTGAGGGTCCTTAAGGTAATGCAGGGTTTATATCATCAACAGTATCAAGGCCCCTACATTACGGCCCGAAACCCCATGAGGTTCCCTAGACCCGAACACTTACCTGGACCCGCAAAGCATGTCGAAGAATGGGCTCATGTAGGTCCATATTGGGACATTCGTTTTGCTCTCTTTTTTTGGGGGGTTTAGGCCTAAACCCTAAACGCTGAACCCTGAACCCTAAACCCTAAACCCTAAACCCTAAACCCTAAACCCCTATAAACCTTGAACTGACTGTCTGAGGTCTGGGGAAGGTGAGGCCATGGAGCTTCGGCAGCATTTTCAGGGAGGGCGTCGGCAGTTTCTGGGATTTGCTTCCCAAAGGGTTGAGTCAGAGTCTAGTTTTTTGGGTTAAGGGTTTGGGGTTTGGGGTTTTGGGCTTTAGGGTTCAGGGTTTAGGGTCTAGGGGTTTAGGGTCTAGGGCTTTAGGGCCTTCGCTTCAGGCTTCGGGTTGCTGAGTAGGAAGTGTAGTCCCTTGATTGATACACCCACTCCCAGTTTATAGGGTTTAGGGGGTTAGGGGTTTAGGGTTTATGGTGAATAGCGATGGCAAAAAGGGATCCTTCAAGTTGTAAGGCCCGAAAAAAGACCAGAGGAGGTTGAAGAATCCGAGGTCTACTACATTACTTACTGTATGTGCGCGAATGAGTCGCAGTAGCCATAGTTCCTACCTAGCGATACGACAGCATTCCCCAAAACCCGGCTCTGACTCTTACCCTAAGGGTACAAGTACATCAATCATATGTTCTCCCAAACATTATCCCATGGATTTAATACTAACCCTAAACCCTAAACCCTAAACCGTGGGATTATTAATTAATCCTAAACCCATGTACCTAACTAGTAGGTCCTCAGGGTTAAGACCCCTGGCCCCTGTATTACACCAAGCAACGGTACTGCATTGTAGGGGCTAGGTACCCACACGCAGCAAACGAAAAGCCTTCAACCCTGAAGTCACTAAACCCGAATACCCAACAAGCTCTTGCGCTGAAAATCCATGTGCCCGACATGGGGGTCCACCTTTTGTGAGTCTAAGCTAGAGCGCCCCTGAGGGTTGGAGTCTAAACCCTCAAAACCCCAAGCTAAACCCTAAGCCCCTGGACCCTAAACCCAGCAACCCGAAACCCCAAACCCTAAACCCTAAACCCCTAAACTCTATAAGCCCTAAACCCTAAGCCCCTAAACCCAAAACCCCTAAACCCTAAACCCTAAGCCCGAAACCCTAAGCCCTATAAGCCCTAAGCCCTAAACCCCATAAACCCGAAATCCTAAACCCCTAAACCTTAAGCCCTTAAATCCTAAACCCTAAACCCTATAAGCCCTATAAACCCTATATATCAGCCCTATAAACCCTATGCAGCCCCCTTTCTGCTGGTTTTGTGCGCTTGCAAGGTCAAGCCTCTTGTATGGCATAAACCTTAAACCCGAAGGTTAAAGAAGCCGAGCACGACGTGGAAGAGCTGGAAGAGTTCCTCGGAGCCTCCCGGCCAAAGCTTCGAGCTTCGACAAAGGGTTCAGGGTTTAGGGTTTCGAGTTTAGGGTTTAGGGTTTAGGGTTTAGGGTTTAGGGTTTAGGGTTTAGGGGTTTAGGGTTTAGGGTTTCGGGTTTAGGGGTTGAGGGGTTTAGGGTTTAGGGGTTCAGGGCTCAGGGTTTCGGGTTTAGGGTTTCGGGGCAGGGGTTTTGTAAGGGCTGTATTCTATCGAGTTTTTGCATGGGTTCAAGGGGTGAAAAGTTTCAGGGCGGCATAGGTTATGCTTGTAGATGATAGGTTATGCTATGAGCCCTTGTTAAAGTGATAGTCTGCACCCTGCGATGTGGGCCAAAATGCGCAAGGGGGGTAGGTTGCGCCAGTAGGGTATAGGATATGCTATAAGCCCTATTTAAGCATAGTTTGCACCCTCCAAATTAATCAGTAGGTAGCAGAGCCGACGTCATCACCCTTCTGCTGGCGTCCAGATGAAAGCCTTATGCCGAAGGTTTGAAAGCCAAGTCTGCTGCAACACGCTAAGCAGCAGATAAAAAGCAAAGATAGCCCAGCATGGGGATGACGGATTCATAGCGGGTTTTCTATTGCTACACTTCCCATACCCTAAACCCTAAACTCTGTAGCCTAAACCCTAAACCCTACGCCGTGCATTCCGGATCCCAGAACCTCGCAGTCTGAACTGCCACATCATCCTCCCAAAGGGTCCAAGTATCAATATGGTAGCTACTTTGTAGGTATTTGGACCCCCAAAGTATATACGATCCAAGAGGGTCCATATACACTGCTATTATGGAATTAGGTCCCCAAAACCATAATAGGGATGGTCTTTTAAGGCCTAATTCCATAATGGTAGTATATATGGACCCTCTGGGGATACTGAAACTTGGACCCTTTAGGCCTCAGAGTACGTACTCAGGCTCCGGAGGCGGATAGCTGGGGGCCCAGAACTTTGAAATGGGGGTTTTCGATCATAGGGGACCCTAATGTAGTACTTTAAATATTCGGATCCTCATTTATAAGCCCCCCAAAATATGGTACTCCCTGATTTTCGGAGACTCCCAAATGATGCCTAGATGAAAGCGCCGAAGAAGACGATTCCGAAGCCGGTGCGCCAAATCGCCGCAGTCAACAAGACGGCCGATGCGGGTCTCCTGGCCATCTGTTCGATGCAAGGGGTCGGAATACTGTAATCAACTATATTCTTGGTGTTCTTCTGGTTGGCTCTTAGGACTTTAACTTTTGGGTTTCTATGTAACTATAATAAGGAGACTAAAAGTTTAACTTTTTGGAGGGGTTCAGAAGTCAGCCAAGCAACTATATTATATTCCTTACCCTAAGGCTCAAAATAGCCCAGATGCCTTACATAGCATGGCGTTTGAGCCCTAAAAGCCTTAGAATATGAGTCCTTAGAGCCTTAGGGCTAGGGTTCACTTACAAGCATCTTTGCGCTGTGTTATGATCGTTTGACCCTAACGTCTTATTCCCGTCAGTAATTACGGCCTCATGTGGTGCCTTGGGTGGAATATAGAGACTTTCGAGATTTCGATTTCGCCTGTTGTGAAGTTGGGCTTCTCCCCTCCGGACGATCTCGTTTAAGGTTTAGGGTTTAGGGGTTTAGGGTTTAGGGTCATGCTTTTAAGGAGTTAGGGCTTTAGAGTTTAGGTCTTCAGGTCATCCTGAACTTCGGCCCTCTAAACCCGTAGACCCACTCAACACTGCCGCAAAGCTCTGAGCGCCTTGGACCTGAACCCCAAACCCTAAACCCAAAACCTTAAACCCTAAACCTTAAACCCTAAACCCTAAACCCTCAAGCCCTAAACCCTAAACCCTAAACCCTAAGCCCTAAAACCCAAGCCCTAAAGCTCCGAACTGAAACCCTGAACCCTAAACCCTTTAGAGTTCCTTACCTTTTAGGGTTCCTTAAAGGGATCTATAGGGTTTAGGGTTTAGGGTTTAGGGTTTAGGGATCTATAAGGGTTTCTATAGGGCTTCTATAAGGAATGTTTTCAACGTTTAACACAGGTATCTTCGTCTTAGTCCTGCTGGCCTCAACACTCCCGAAAGCCCTGAACCCTTCTTGACTCCTATAGCCTCCCTCTCCCCCACACCCGAAAACAGAGGCTTGGAGATCATCCAGAACTTCAAGTCTGCTATTCCAGAACAGCGAAAAGCGCTGGATGCAGCTATGGCCGCAAGGTGCCGCTGCTAAAGAAGGTTGTCGTTGTAGGTTTCCGTTGACTTGCTTTAAAGGGTTCCTTAGGACAGGTTCTATACCCTAAGGCTCCATGTTCCGATAGAGTTTCTACTTAGGCCTTAAGGTACGTATATAGGAACCCCTAGAAGGCCTAAGCATATACAATATGGGTACATGGGGCCTTAGGGATAGGACTTTTATGTGCAAGATTAGGACTGCGAGGAGATGCACCAAGTCTAAATCGCGGAAAGCCGGGTGTGTCTACTCGGAAGTGCGATTGTGTTTGGTGTAAGCATCCGCCATATAGCAGGTAATTACTTAGGAGAGCCTGCATCTTGACGGATTTAGCAGTTGGGACTATGGGTTTAGGAGCTGGGGGGTTGCAAAAATAGAGTCGAGGATCTACGAGCCCCCCCCCTAAACCCTAATCCTAGAGGCTTTTTGGTACCTCGTTCTTCGCCGGACACTGGCTGTTTAGGCTTGGAACTTTGCAAGGTTTGTAGCTTCAAGTCAAACAAAACCCCTGAACCCTGAAGCCTACGCCCACACCCTAAACCCGACCTTACTTAGGGCCGGAGCCAGGTAGGAAGATCACAATGTGGACCCGGAAGTGCCCGCAGCATCACAACGGAACGAAGACTCGATGGTGAACCGAGACGCTAAACCCTACCCATAGGCCCCATAGTAGTTCCTTTTTGGGGTTCATATTTAGAATCCTATACGGTCATCCCAAAAAGGAACTACTATGGGGCCTTCAGGTAAACCCTAAACCGATAACCCTAAACCCTAAACCCTAAACCCTAAACCCTAAACCCTAAACCCTAAGCCCTAAACCCTAACCCCTAAACCCTAAACCCTAAACTAAACCCTAAACCGATAACCCTAAACCCTAAACCCTAAACCCTAAACCCTAAACCCTAAACCGATAACCCTAAAAGAGCCGTTCAATCGACGTCGCCGAGGATGACGGAGCTGAAACCCCTGTGCAACAAGTACATGTGCCTCTGCTGCAATGGAGTATTTATGGTTTCGGGCTTAGGGTTTAGGGTTTCGGGTTTAGGGTTTAAGGTTTAGGGTTTAGGGTTTTTGGGGTTTTAGGTTTAGGGTGTTTGGTGCTTAGTAGGGAATGGGGGAATGGATGCCTATGATAGTCCCTTAAGGTCCCTTCTAGTAGTCCCTATAACCCATTCCCCCATTCCCTGCTAAGCACCAGACAGTGGAGTATTTAGCATTTCAGCACTTCGTTAAGGTCTAGGCTTTAGGGGCAGAGGTGTATGTTATGAGTGCTGTCAGCTGCTGGGTAGGGCAGCTTCCCCAGCCCTGAACCAAGAAGCTTCGTTCCTCAGCATGAGGCCTGCTTCCTATATGACGAAGAATCTATAATCTAGAGGCCGAAATAACTACCAATACTTTTTTGAGGGTTCCTAATTACAACGATAGTATGATGGATCCCAAAACCCTATTCGAATTATAAAGGCCTGTTACAGTAGTATCCTCCCAAAAACCTTGCAAGCCTCGTATCAAAACCTATAGAGACCCTAAACATTCATCCTCACCCCCACCCTAAACCCTAAATGCTAAACCCTATACCCTAAACCCGAAACCCCACCCCCCTTGCACGGCCCGAAGCTCTTCATGGGATTTTCTACACAAAGGGATTCGGTGAACACACGCCTTCGCTTGCATAGAAGCCGGCAAAATCACCAATACTACCACTTAGAGTTCTTCATTATATAAGTAAGTATGCTATATCTATCTGATCTAACGAATATTAGTATACTCCAAAGGCCCTACTTCTAGTTATTCGGTGCCGTATATTCGATCCTCAAGGAGAACACTGCCGGGACTCTGAAATACAGACCCTTTCTGGCAGTAGATCATTCATACATGCAGAAGCTGCAACCCTAAAGCGTAGATGTTGTAGGGTTCGGGGGGCAAGAAAAGCACTGCCAGGTAGTGGGATTTTTCACAGGGGGCCACATCCCAAACCCAATAAAAGCCAAAAGACGAGCACACAAAGCTTGGTCGCCTAACCCGAAACCGCCCTAGTAACACACCTCAGCAGAAGCCCGCCCTGAACCCTAAACCCTAAAGCCCTAAAGCCCTAAACCCTCAAGCCCTAAAGCCCTAAACCTTAAAATCCCTAAACCCTAAACCCTCAAGCCCTAAAGCCCTAAACCCTAAAACCCCTAAACCCTAAGATTCCTTATTTGTAGAGCCTTTTGAGGGGCCGTGCCATGGTTTGGGGCTTAGGTTCCGGAGCAGGGGGAGTGCATCAATAAACCCAAGCCCTAAACCCTAAGCCCGCCCTCAACACAGTAAATGGTTATTATATAGACTAATAAGTACTATAACCCCAATTAGGGTCCCTTTTAGGGTACTTATAAGTCTACTTATTACCTACTTACTAAGTCTCCCGACCCTCCAAGTACGGGATCTCTAGGGTCTCTTTGAGGATCCCTTAAAAAGGAACCCCTTTTAAAGGATCTCTAGGATCCCTTTAAGGGAGCCCTTTAAGAGTCCATGTACCCAAATTTAGGGTTTAGGGTTTAGGGTTTAGGGTTTAGGGTTTAGGGTTTAGATATACCCGCCCTCAACATGCAACACGCCAAACCCCAGGTTCCGTCGCGCCGAGCTGCTGGGCTCCTCCACTCACGTTCAGCAGACTTTTCGCTGTTCTTCTTCAGCACCCTAAAGCCTAAACCCTAACGCCTAAAGCCTAACGCCAAAGCCCTAAACCCTAAACCCTAAACCCTACATTCCCTACATGATGTAGTTGATTTAGAGGCCTGACCGACGAGAGTTGAGTTTTTCTGGGTGGGGTATGACGAAGTGCGGTTAAGACGTTAAACCCCTAGACTAGCCAGTTTCACAGGGTGCCATGGGCGTCGTAGGTTTAGGGTTTATAATAGGGTCCGCCCCATTAAACAATCCCGTGAACCCTAAACTCCCAAACCCCTGACCCTAAGGCTCCATGTACCCATATAGTATATACTTAGGCCTTAAAGTACCTATATAGGGACTACATTAAGGCCAAAGTATATGCTATTTGGGTACATGGACCCTTAGGGTAAACTCCCAAACCCCTGAAATCCTCCCCGGTCAGCCAAGGTCTCTCTGCAGCCCAGTGCACCGCCGCGCAAGGGAGGCTCAACGCGGAAGAGCTGCCCCCTGAAGCAGCAGTTTGGGCTTAGGGTTTCTATGGTTTAGGGTTCATAGGGTTATAGGGTTTAAGGTTTATAGGGTTTAGGGTTTATAGGGTTAGAGGGCTTAGGGTTTCTATGGTTTAGGGTTCATAGGGTTATAGGGTTTAAGGTTTATAGGGTTTAGGGTTTATAGGGTTAGAGATCTTAGGGTTTCTATGGTTTAGGGTTCATAGGGTTATAGGGTTTAAGGTTTATAGGGTTTAGGGTTTATAGGGTTAGAGGGTTCATAGGGTTATAGGGTTTAAGGTTTATAGGGTTTAGGGTTTATAGGGTTAGAGGGCTCATAGGGTTTATAGGGTTTATAGGGCTTATAGGGTTTATAGGGTTCAGGGTTTAGGGTTAAGTATAGGAGTCCTTTGAAGGGATCCTTTAAGTGATCTAAAGGTGTCCTTCAAGGGTGTGGGGTTTAGGTCTCGAAGTTTTTGGGCTTGGGTGTTTATAGGGTTTAGGGATTTGGGTTTAGGGTTTAGGGCTTATAGGGTTTCGGGATTTTGATTTGGGTTTAGGGTTTATGGTTTAGCTCCCGTACATATAAGGCAATCATAATAACTCATCACTAGGTAGGTTTCCGGTCGAAACCATAAGGCTCCAAGTATACAAATAGTACCTGCATTTGGCTCTAAAGTCCATACTGTCTATAGGATACATGGTACTTATTTTGACCTATTTAAGTAATTCTCAAAAACAGGGTCCTTTCTTTAGGTCCCTAAAATATGACGGCGCTCGTGTAAAAAGGGCCCTAAAAGGGACCCGATATCAGAGAACTGCCCATTTGGAGTCTTAGGTAAACTCAAAAGCGGCCTTTTTGCTTCTGCCGAGGCAGGAGGCGGCGTCGCACCAAACCCCAACTCGAACGAAGTTTAGATTCCAGAAAGAGGGGGGGTTGATTGATTATAGTGCGTTTACAAACCCGGTATTTTGGTAGCCTTAAAGCCTAGAGTTAAACCCAGCTCCCGAACAGAAACCCTACACCCTAAACCCTAATTCCCCTTTCTGTTCAACACTAAACTGATGGAGCTAAGGACGGACGAAGGGGGCCCGCCTGGCTGTGTGAACCGCAGGGAAATCCAAGACAAAGGTGCCAGCAACTGTGTGGTCTTAGGGTTTTACTTGGCCCGGGATTACTAGAATAGGGTTTAGGCTTTAGGGGTATACTAAACTAAGAATAAGAAGGAATTCATAAAACTCTTCTACTTGTTACGGTCCCTGCATTATTCTATCATCCTTGTCTGGTGCAGTCACTGACCTGCTGCTCAAAGCGGGTGTCCGGTCTTTTTAAGGGTTTCTAGGGTTTCGGGGTTTAGGGTTTAGGGGTTTAGGGGTTTGGGGTTTAGGGGTTAAGGGTTTAGGGTTCAAGGGTTTAGGGTTAGGGTTACCTCACCGCGGTCGGCACGAGGTCTGACCAGCTTGACACGTGGGTGGACAAGTTTGCCGAAGTAGAAGATGCGTTGTATGATGCGGTGGGGAAGATTAATATGGGGGCCTAAATTACCGATACTATTTTTTGGGGGGGTTCCGTATCATGATTATGGTATAAATACCCCCAAGCCCTATTAGACTATTGCTTCGCAGAAGACGGCTTCAGTCGCTCAGCGCTACGCTGGCGTTAGGCGTTGCTTGTCGGAGACTGCTCTCGCAGCCCCCCAAACCTTCCAAAATCCTTTAAATACGGAACATATACTTTAAATCATATGTGGGATCCTACAACGATTGTATGGTAACGTCCTTAACTAATTGATTTTGGGGTCTTTGGCCATCTGATGCCAGGAATGTGGAGAAAGTCAGCTGCTTGTCGGACGCATTCTCGTTCCGTCGTTCGTATTAGTATGTTGCTGTTGGTTTGGGGTTTAGTTTTTAGGGTCTAGGGTTTAGGGTTTAGGGTTTGGGGACCCTAAACCCTAAACCCTAAACCCTTGAGGGCGGTCTTGTTTTATGGCATTGTGTTTGCTGCTCGGCGCTTATGTACCTTGAGCCTTCGTGCCGGAGGTCGATTGTGAGGGCAGGCTCGTACCCTGGTCAACCCTTCACCTCACCTCAGGGTTTAGGGTTTAGTCACCTATCAGCGTCGAAGAGACTCCTCATGTAGTGCTTCAAACCCTATGACAACGGTTGAGGCCCCTGCTTTACACCCCTTCAGTCCTGCGGCTCTTACCAGCCATGACCAGGTGCTTGGACTCTGCCAGAGAAGAGATGTACATGGGGCTTCGGCGACCTGCCTCAATGCTGAAATCCTCTTTGGATCGGGGTTTAGGGGTTGAGGGTTTAG
>CAJNDV010037565.1:4416-19151 GCA_905221635.1 Symbiodinium sp. CCMP2456 | reverse complement strand
AAGTTCCGCGAAAGTCGCGTGAAAGTTGAGGTTTGAATATGTGTCCGCAAAAGGCGCGCGAAAGTCAGGGCGAAAGTTACGCTAAAGAAAATTCTATTTTCTTGAAGAAGCCCAATTCGGGGATATGTTAGTTTAGATCAACGCCCATATATAAATTATAATAAGGATTCCTAAACAGGTAGTTTAGTTTTTCTCTACTGCAGGCGGGGTTGGGGGTCCTAAGCCAGACCCAATGTTTACCGATCGAAGAAGCTTCTTCAGAGAACAGGATTAGTAGTCACCTGTAGCTTCCATTGTAGCTCCTTTTTTGTCAACCACTTCTGGCTAAAGGATCCTAACCATACAGCTGGCTAGCAGAAAAGATGGAGCTAGAACGGAAGCTCCAGGTAGGTGTTCAAAGTGGCCAGGCTTTGAAGGCTTATTGGGCTTGGCGAGTATAGAGAAGCTAGGTATAGGGTTTTATAAGGGATACCCTTTTCCCTAAACCATAAACCCGTATTATTAAACCTTAAACCCCTAAGCCCCAAACCCCTAATGTTTTTAAATATCTTCCCTTTATGGTGCGTAGGTACGTCTTATTTTCGAGCATGTTTGGAGGCTTTCAGGAGCCATCCTGGTAAGTAGTAACAGCATCCCCTAACAGTACGCAGTAGAATATAGGGGGCTTCAATAAAACCCTAAACCCTAAACCCTAAACCCTAATTACCTATACTATACTATGCCCAACACCGGCCGGAGGTCGGCCGGCGACAGGACACGGACAACCTTCTGTAGAAGGCCAAGACGCGGAGATCCTTCGGCTGGAGGAGCTGAACACAGCTCTTTATGGAGCTCTGTCGAAGGATGATGTGGAGTCCTTTGTGAAGAAGGCCAGGTTGGGGGAGAAACCTGTGGGCTCGGGAACTCCTGTAAAAGAAACCTCCGGGCTGTCAGCCGGTCGTGAAAGGGCCAAGGGTTTTTCCACCTCCGCCTCCTGTTGTGCTGCCTTAGGGTTTAGGGTTTAGGGTTTAGGGTTTAGGGTTTAGGGTTTAGGGTTTAGGGTTGGGCCGCCTCCTGGAACAGGATGCCGAAAGAACGTGCAGGCCACACTGGAGGCAAAAACCGTGTACAACCGTATCAATGCCACAATGCCGTACACACAGTTCTCAGACCCGCAAGCGTAACCTCCAACCCTTCAGCCCCGTACCCTTCGAAGGGTCCGGGGTCTTAGTAGAGCCACGGTTTAGGGTTCAAGGTCTAGGGTTTAGGGTTTAGGGGTTTAGGGTTTAAGGTTTAGGGTTTAGGGGCTTAGGTTGTAAGGGTTTTCGAGTCACAAGTATCATAGCGCCCATTAGGATCTCCCTTTAAGGGGCACTTATAACTCTAGCGAAAAAGTCTTAAACCCTCAACCTAAGCCCCAAATCCTAAGCCCATCCTAAGCCCTGTGGGTTGCGAAAACCCTAAACCCTCAAGTCTAACCCCTTTGGGTTGCTGAATCCTTAAAACCCGGAAGCTCTAAGCCCTAATACCCTAAAACCCTAAAAACCCAAAAGCCCTAAACCCCTAAAGCCCCTAAAGACCTAAAACCCTAAAACCCTAAAACACCCCAACGCCCCAAAGCCCCTAAAGCCTCTAAAGCCTTAAAACCCCAAAACCCCCCAAAAACCCTAAACACCCCAAAGCCCCTAAACCCCAAAACTCTAACACCCTAAACCCTAAACCCTAAACCCCAAAAACCCTAAAACCCTAAAACCCTAAAAAGCACAAAACCCCAAAGCCCCTAAAGCCCCTAAGCCCAAAAGCCCAAAGCCCCCTAAAGCAAACCTAAAGCCCCCTAAAGCCCCTAAAGCCCCCTAAAGCCCCCCTAAAGCCCCTAAAGCCCCCAAAGCCCAACCCCGTAAAACCTACAACCCTAAACCAACTCTGAAGCCCTAAGCCCTAAACCCTAACACCCTAAAACTCTAAACCCCTGTTTAGGGTTTAGGGTTTAGAAAACCCTAAAGCTCTGGCCCAGGGAGATGAGGAAGGCGAACACATGGCAGGAGCTGAGGCTCTAGCGCTGGGTTCTCTTCTTTTTCACGGCGGTTTCATGAATAGGGTTTTGGGGTTCCTTTAAAAGGTTCCTTAATTAAAGGGTTCTATAAGGGCTACTAGAAGGGTTTAACGGTTCCTTAAAGGGTTCTATAAGGGCTACTATAAGGGTTTCTTTTTCACGGCGGGTTCCTGCAAGATGGGGGGTCTTTCTAACGTAGGGGCCTTAATAATTAGAACAGGGTTCAGGGTTAAGAGTTTAGGGACCTTGTTAATTAGAACAGGGCCTGAACAGGGTTTAGAGTTTTGGGTTTAGGGTTTAGTGTAGGGCCCGAATGATTAGAATGGGATAGGGTTCCTTTAAAGGGTTCCTTAAAGGTTCTATAAGGGCTAGTTCAGGGGTTTAGGGTTTAGGGCCCTGAATTATTAGAATAGGGTTCTGGGCTCCTTTATAGTAATGTTCAAGAAGGAACCCAGGGGCCTATTTATAATTAGAACAGGGTTTTGGGCTCCTTTCTAGCGTAAGTACAACAAGAAACCCTGAGGTATCATAGCGGTAATGCCATAGGCTTCTATAATGGGGCTTCCCTTTAGTGTAGGGCTTCAAGACTTACGTTTAGGGTTGGGTTTTATAGGGCTTTGGGTTTAGGATTTGGGTTTTTGGTTTAGGCTTTGCGGATTAAGGGTGGGGTGTAGGGTTTAGGACTTCAGGGTTTAGGGTTTAGGGTTTAGGACTTTTCTTGAAGGATGCGGGAACTCCAACCGTGGCACATATGTTCCTAGCCCAATATGCAGAAGTTGACCCTAAAACCATCTAAAGCTCTACGCCCGAAGACCCATAATATAGGGGCCTGAATAAGCAATCGCCAATGACTATTGTTCCCAATAGGGTTCTTTACTACAAACTATAGTAGTGTTGTATACATAATACGCCGTGAAACTTTATTCTTCAATAACATATGGGTAGTTTTCTACATTAGGGTCCCTGTTTGGGTCCCCAATTTAGTACGGCATCCTTATAAAAGGACCCCAAAAGGAACCCTAATTTAGAGAACTACCCATGTTGAGCCCGAAGAATCCATCGGGCGACTGTAAGGCCATGACCATGTTCCCGTGCCCCGCACATCCACAGGGCGAGTATAAGACCATGACCGTCTTCCCGCGCAACAGCCTCATGAACACCGCCGCTCTGCCTTTTATCAGGGTTCCCAGAGGGTCCTTTATTGTACTGCCGTGATGAAATTAGGCCCCAAAGGACCATCCCTAATGTGGCTTTTGGGGCCCGACTTCCATAAGAGGCCCTAAACCCTAAACCCTCAACCCTAAACCCTAAACCCTAAACCCTAAACCCTACCCCCTAAACCCCTAAACCCCTAAACACTAAACCCTAAACCCTAACCCTGAGTACATGTGGACCTTCTTGGGTTGAGGATGTTCAGGATTTTGGATTTCGGGCAGACTTGGGGCTGCTCGGCTTGAAGAGGAGTAGGGTTTAGGCGTTTACTTGCAGGGTCGGGGGACGTGGTAAGTAGCTACTTTGTAGACTTATAGTTATCATAACCCCAATTATTGTTTAGGGTTTAGGTTTTACACATAATTGGGGTCTCTTTTAGGGCTATAGCTCTACTTATTACCTGCTTGCTAAGTCCTCCGACCCTCCAAGTAATAATAATTTTATCCCACTTGTGTATTGACAGTTTCGTATCATTCAGTCTTTCTCCTTCTACTCTACTACGGCAGCCAGGCAGACAGACAATCCGACACAGACAGACAGGCACACACACACACAACCAGCACAGACTCAGGGTAGTTTGACAAATTGGGGTCCTCTTTAGGTCCCCCAGATAGTTGGGGTCCTCTTTAGGTCCCCCAGATAGTACGGCACCCTTTTACAGGGACCCAAAGAGGACCCTAGTTTAGAGATCTACCCACATACACACACAGACACACACGCACGTCTTTACGGTACCAGTCGCTGTATCAGCCCATGGCAGCGTCTCGACTTTGCCTGCTTTAAAGGGTTCAGGTTTCGGGGGTACTGCATGGATTTAGGGTTTAGGGTTTAGGGGTATGGGGTTACTGGGTTTTGGGTTTTTGTGAAGGATCTCAAATGAAAGCAAGTTGCCCCGAATTAGGGTATGTACCAAATAAGGCGTCTTCCTGATCACGGTCACTTCAAGCAGTTAGTGAACAACTTCCAAGTCCTAAACCCTATGAAAGTCTGTCCGTTAAACCCTTTAAAGTCGATGGGAACCCTTGATTCAGGAAGTAAGTAGAGAAATTCTACATAAATCCTGTATATGCCGTATCATTTCCCTGAGGCAGAAAGGCCCTAAACCACAACTTCCTAAAGCCCAAACCCTAAAAAGCAACGCTAGACACTGAATCTCTGAAGCCAGAAAACGGCTCCCAACCCGGTCTCCACACTCTTCATACCTTAAAGGCGAAACGACTATTAAAAGTAGGGGCCCTTTACCCATATACTATGAAATCCCTATATGGTATATGAGCCCTTAAACCTCAAACCCTACGCCCCTAAACCCTAAAACCCTAAACCCTTAACCTTAAACCCGTTTAGGGTTCATTTCGTCCTCAAGGTCGAGTTTCATAGGTTTTCAACACGGGCATAGGGCTCTTAGGGTTGGCGTATGTTACACGATCTGGGCTTAGGGTATAGGGTTTACGGTTCACAATATATGATTTAGGGTGTAGGGATTATAACAGGGTGTAGGGTTTGGGCCCCTAAACCCTAAACCCCAAACCCTAAACCCAAAACCCTAAAACCAAAACCCTAAAGCCNNTAAACCCTAAACCCAAAACCCTACGGTATGGGGCCGAAGGTGAAGCTGCTCACCTTCTACCGCAAGGGACCCTTCGACCTGAAGTTAGAGTACGAGGACACCTCGATGCATCCTGGCTCGGAATGGAGGGATTTGGGTTTTAGGGATTAGGGTTTAGGGTTTAGGGTCTAGGGTTTAGGGGAGTTGGGGGATTTGGGGGAATGAAGGTGCTGAGAGTTCCGGGTTTAGGGGATTTGGGTTTGGGTTAAGGGTTGTAGGGGTTTTGGGGAGTGAAGGTGCTGAGTTTTGGGTTTAGGTCCGGTTTAGGTTTAGGGTTCAGGGTGTAGCATTTAGGGGTTTAAGCTATTTGAGGCTGACATCGCGAGCCTGGCGCGGGCGATGAAGACCTGCAAAATGCGGCATCTCTTTGCGCAGAATGTCATGGCAGACATTGAGCGACTTGATACTGCAGTGTCCAAAATGGTTGCTTTCAGATTCGGTCCGCAAAGACTCGACACGGTCTTTGAAGTGTCGAAGCTCATAATCTTGAATGTCCGGCCCCTCGTCGAGACATTGCTTCAGATTCGGGTCATGGATAAGAAGAAGCAGGAATGGTCGAGCAAAATGCTGAAATGCTTCCAGCCTGGCAACCTGTTGCTTCTGGCAATGATCGCTGAGCTGTCGCAATCGGCCAGCTGATTTCATCACAAATTTGAGCATGCCGGCGCAGTTCCCACACAGATAGCTAGGACTGGCTACTGGTTTGATGGCCTGAGAAAGGAGCTCCAGAAGCTTGGGAACCGCTCGTGCTATCCCGCGAGTACTCGGCAAGGTTCGTCGAGTTGCTCAGACGAACATACAACCTCATGATCTCGGAATCGGTCATCGTGGACGGGAAGTTGGTTTGGTACCGACAAGGTGTTCCGTCGGAGGCAATGCTCCGGCAGCAGATTGCTTCAGAGCTGGGATCCATCCAAAATGTTGTGAAGTTGTACCTGCAAGCCCTGGACCTGGGCGACTCGCCTGTTGCTGCCAGCTTGCGCCCGTTCGATGTTGCATATTGGGAGGAGAATTTTTCAGATCCTGAAAACTGCCCTGAAGTGAACAAAAACACCCCATATGACAAGCGTCAAGGCCCCACTAGAGGCATTGTTTCGGGTTTAGGGTGTACTCAACCTTAGATCCCAAACCCGCAACCCCTAAATCCTAAGTCCAAAACCCTAAACCCTGAACCCTGAACCCTAATCCTCAAGCCCTTGAGCCCGGAAGCCCTACACCCTTAGACCTTTATACCCTACTTGCAGGGTCGGGGCGACTTAGTAAGTAGCTACTGTATGGACTTATGAGTAGCATAACCCTAATTAGGGTCGCGTTCAGGGTATATACTTGCAGCTCAGTGAAACAGCTATACTTACTAAGTCCCCTGACCCTCCAAATAAAACCTTATAAACCCTAAACCCCTAACCCCCTAACCTAAGCGCTACACCCCTGGACCCTAGACCCTAAACCCCCAACGGCACCATCCAAAAACAGAACCCGATAGCAAGTAAGTCAAACCTCCGCAATATAGAAGCCGAAATAATTACCAGTAGTATGTTGCTATAATCTTAGTATATTATACTCCAAAACCCTGTTCTAATCATTAAGGCCCTTACACCCTAAACCCAAGGAGCCCTATTCAAATTATGAACTGTCGCACAGCCAAGCCAAGTGGGGCAGACACTAAGAGGCGGTTTAGGGTTTTGGGTTTAGGGGTTTAGGGTTTAGGGTTTAGGGGTCTAGGGTCTAGGGTCTAGGGTCTAGGGTCTGGGTGCGGACCCCTCCCTGTCGAGCTTGATACACGGCCTGCATCACGCCTCTGAATATCGGCTGCACTCACAGGGGACCGTCGAGGATGTCGAAACCACAACGGGCATCAAGCTCCCACTCTGTTCTCCGTCCTCACTGGTAGGCTCCTCCATGATGCCCTAAACCCTAAGCCCTAAACTCCTAAACCCTAAACTCTAAACCCTAAACCCTAAGTTGGGATGGAGGCAGTGCAGAAGTTTCTTACTGGATACGCGGATGACTTCACGGTCCACAGGACCATCAGATCCCAGGTGGCTCTCACCCTATAAACCCGAAGCTCTAAAACCCTAAAACCCTAAACCCTATAAACCCTAAGCCCTAAACCTTAAACCCTAAACGCTAAACCCTAAGCCCTAAACCCTAAACCCTATAACCCTAAACCCTATAATCCCTAAACCCTAAAAGCCCTAAACCCTAAACCCTCAACCTTATAAGCCCTAAACCCTAAACCTAAAATACTAAGGCCCCTACATGACCCGAGCAAGGCCTAAACCCTTATAGTAGCCCTTATAGAATCCTTTAAGGAACCCTTTAATTGATCCCCAAGGAACCCCAAGCAACCCTATTCAAATCATTAAGGCCTCTACCCTCAAACACGACCCGAGCAAGGCTTGTTCCCGGCTGCGGCAAGCTTCTGGGCAACTTCAAGGCCTCGGCCCTTTCCTTGTCTGAAGAAGCTGAGGGTCTGAGGGTTTAGGGTTGAGGGTTTAGGGTTTATAGGGTTTAGGGTTTATAGGGTTTAGGGTTTATAGGGTTTGAGGGTTTAGGGTTTAGGGAGGGTTGTTTAGGGTTTAGGGTTTAGGGAGGGTTGAGGGTTTAGTGTCGAATGCAGAAGCCCAAATAAATACTTGCATTCCAGGTTCTAAGCATTAAGGCTGCTATGTTTGCGGTTTAGGGTTGGGGGTTGAGGACTTGTTGAAGGTTCGTCTTCTTAATGATGATCTCAGCACGTTCCTTGGCAATTGGGAGTCGGTGATGTCAGGGTTAAGTGACACACGAGACTACCCTAAGGGATATTTTTTGAGGGAGTTGCGACAATCAAAGCGCTTTAAGTATGACCTCGAGATTTTTGACCGGGCGAAGGAAGGCACAGGGCAACACACGTACGGCTTTCTCAAGAATTCAATCAAAGAGCTCGTAACGAGAGAGAGAAAGCGCAAGAACAGGGACCGTGTAGCACGATCTCATGGTGACAAGTACGGTGCTGCTGCCTCACCGCGATCGACCAGTCCTTCTGCAAGAAGTGGCCGTGGAAGATCGCAAAGCCCAAGAGGTTCAAGGCCGAAAACGCCCGGACGAAGCCGATCCTCAACGTCATTCCTCTCCTTTGTGTCCCTCGCTTGCAGCCGGGAATCGGGGAATGGATCCCTATGATGGTCTTTCAAGGTCCCGTTAGTAGTCCCTGCTACAAGACCCGTCCCTCCAATCTCAACTAGGAACTAGGGAGTTGTTTCGGTTTAGGGTTTAGGGCGCGGCCTTTAATTGAAAGGTTTTGGAGTCTCTGGGTACCACAAGACTATCACGGCAGGACACTGCAGCATGTGGCAGAGGTGGCTTCGCTGCCTCAACAGTCAGAATGGGTTTAGGGTTTTGGTTTGCCGGCCGGTTGGGGCTCTTGATAAGGAGCTTGTTTTAAGTTACCATAGAACGAAACCTGATCATTTACTATAAACCCATTTATGCGATCGGTAAAGCGGTCCTTTAACAAGGGCCCCGGTTCGAGTTTCGTTCAGCTGTTGTTGGCGATGCACTCGTTGTATCCGTCATCAGTCAATGCCCGAATAAGAACCCTTTAAGCATCCTTGTGATCACAACCCTGGCAAAAACTCTAAATTTATCAGGAACCTAAACCCAAAGCCCTGAACCGTGAACCTTAACACTTATCAGAAACCCTAAACCCTAAACCCTGACCCTAAACCCTAAACCCTGAACCCTGAACCCTAAACCCTGAACCTTAAAGCCCAAACTTATCAGAAACCTAAGCCCCAAGCCCTGAACCCTGAACCCTAAACTTATCAGAAAACTTATCAGAAACCCTAAACCCTGAACCTTAATCCCTCAACTCTGAAACCTAAGCCCTAAACCCAAACCCTAAGCCCTAAACCCCCAGACCCTAACCCATGATTTATCAGAGGCCCCAAACTCAAACTCCCAAACCCGAACCATGATTTCAATCTCCTATAGGGTTTAGGGCGTGGGCCTTTGGGTTTAGGGTTCAGGGCTTTGGCCTAGGGGTTTAGGGTTTAGGGGTTCGGGGGTTGGAGGTTTGGAGTAGGGGTTTAGGATTTACGGGAGGGTTTAGGGGGTCAGGGTAGAGGGTTTAGGGCTTAGGCCTCAGGGTGTAGGGTTTAGGGGTTCAGGGTTCGGGTTCGCCTTAGGGTTGAGGGGTACAGGGAAAGGGGTTTAGGGCCTAGTTCATAGCAGAAAGTAGGGCTTCTATATCAGGAATTATTATTATGATTTGGGAAAGTATCCCCCATAACGGTACGTATGACCCCTTGGAGACACTGAGAGCCTGCACATCGACACCTAAGGCTTCACTCGACACAATCATGGTCTACTCAACATTTGATTGGCCGGGCAACCTGAACTACAATTTTACACCAGTAACACTGGTACCTGCGGCGTGTTCGGTTTGCCGGGGTCTGCGACGTCGATCAACTTTGCAGAATTTCGTTCTTTGACGGTTTACGCTTGGAAATGGAGCAAACATGTTCCGGCATGGATCACAACACATGCACGGCTTCGTCCCGGCTGTAGTATACTAGTCCTTGTTTTTACCACGATGTCCATGGAACCAGAACGTGCCGTGTCGGGGCTACATCCGAATGGGTCCTAGGTACTGTTATGGGGATACTTCTCCAAACCATAATAATAGTCATATTGAATATAGAAACTCTACATTCTACTACATAGGTGCAGAGGGCCTTTTGTGAAAGAGTTTGCCGGAAGTCGCGCCGAAGTTCGGATGCCGAAGTTTTAGCTGCTGCGTGAACGAGTAAACTCATTCCCTTTCATGGATGTAGGGTTTAGCATTTAACCTTTAGGGGTTACGGGTTTCCCGAAAACCGCAACATGCATCCTCGGCATAAACCCCAATGCCAGAGCCACATGACCGTCTTAACATACACCCTGAAATTTAAACCCTAGGCCCTAAACCTCAGCACCAAAACCTCTTGGCCACCCAAACCTAAGTCTCCAAAGCCTCTGGTGGAAAGTTCAGAGCTCAGGGTTTGAGCCCCGTGTTTGGGACCTTACGCCACTAAAGGCTGCAGGGTGTGCTGCATAGACCCCTCAACGGATGTATTTTTTGCATTCTCTGAGGTGTCTGGGACCCAGAGTCATAAAGCCAGAGACTCCACATCCCTTTCAGCACGGAAATATGGCTCAACAGAAAGAAGGGTCGCTGATATGATATAAGGTCTACCGGGACCCCAAATAACCTACCTTCACTTGAGGCTCCTTATTATAGTTTCTTTCTAGAAGGGTTTGGGGTTTCGGGTTTAGGATCTCGGGTTTAGGTTTTAGGGTTTAAGGTTTAGGGTTTAGGATCGTTTAGTAGAAGTTCTACGAAGTTCTTTAACATTCCCATAAGTCTACAGGGTTCGATCTCACATAGTACAACTCGAGGCCCCAGCGTTCGTGTATGATGGCGGATTCCCACGCGTGTATACAGGCCGCAGAACTCACTCGTTTTTGGTTTAGATATTACGTCTAAGTTTTCGGTGGGCTCTAAGACGCCACTGTTTTGGAAGATCCCCGCTGCTGCCGCTGCAGAGCCCGTCGAGTTCCAACACCTACACACTACAAGCACTAAGGCCTATACCCCAACCCCCTACAAGTCCTAATATCGGGGCAGTACTATTGTGGGATACGTTATTGTGATTACAGGATAAGAACGTCAAAACCCCGATCGAATTATTAAGGCCCCTATACTAACCCTTTATAGCAATGCTTATAGACGCCTCATAAGAAGGAGCTCTGTTCTAAATTTAGTACAACCCTGATGCCTAAACCCCCAAACCCCTAAACCCTAAACCCTAAGCCCTAAAACCCTAAACCCCTAAACCCTAAACCCTAAACCCTAAACCCTAAACTCCATGCTCCGCAGATCGATCTGCCTCCGGCCGGAGAGACCAAGAAGATCAAAGTCAAGGCCAGACCCTGACATGTCTTTGTTTTGTGCTGGTTTAGGGTTTAGGAGTTTTGGGATTTAGGGTTTTAAGATATAAGCCCCAAACTGACTTTTTTTTGGTGCTGGTTTAGGGTGTATGTAGGAGTTTTGGGATTTAGGGTTTTAGGGTATAAGATTAAGGGTTTAGGGTGTTTGGGTTTAGGGTTTCAGGTTTAGGGGTTTAGGGTTTGGCGTTTCGGGTGTAGGGTTTGGGGTTTAGGGTTTGGGGTTTCGGGTTTAGGGTTTACAATAGGTTTACTGTGCGCAGCGTTCTTGTTATCCTGGGGAAATATGAGGCTAACCATAAGATCTTACTCTGAAGTATGAAACCCTAAACCCTAAACCCTAAACCCTAAACCCCTAAACCCTAAACCCTAAACCCTAAACCCCTCAACCCTAAACCCTAAACCCTGAGCGAGTCCTTGTTTGACGGACGCTTGAAATTCAGAGCACCCCCGGGTCCCCATGTCAGGGCAAGTTTAGGGTTTAGGGTTTAGGGTTTAGGGTTTAGGGTTTAGGGTTTAGGGTTTAGGGGTTTAGGGTTTAGGGTTTAGGGTTTAGGGTTTAGGGTGCCAAGGGAGCATGGGCTCATTGTCGCGTTCTGCTTTGAGCGTAATATAAGGGCTTTTCTTGAAATAGAATGGGCTTATGAGGCCCCTAATCATTATACTATGTTTCTAACACTGAACTCCCAAAATAGTATAGGTAATTATTTAGGCCCCTACATTAGTTGCTGAATCCTTACCTTAAACCCTAAACCCTAAACCCTAAACCCTAAACCCTAAACCCTAAACCCTAAACCCTAAACCCTAAACCCTAAGCCCTAACTAAACCTTAAAGCCTTTAACCCACAGGAGAACTTCGAACTGTATGGGCTTCTGAAAATGGTGCTGTCTTCAATTTTCGGATTTGGGGGTGGCCGCTTACTGGAGAGGACAGTTAATATTACGGTTTAGGGTTTAGGGTTTAGGGTTTAGGGTTTAGGGTTTAGGGTTAATATAGGACACATGATTAAGAACCCCTGGGCATTTATAGGGGTTCCCAATATGAACCCTGATAGTTTGTGTGTTATAGGGCCAGGGTTTCTTAAAAACCTGTTACGACATTAGCAAGAAATAAGAAAGGAGCGTGCTAAATCCCTGATCGCCAAGGAGATCACTCGTGATGCCGATGCCTTGTAGAACAGATTGTCCCCAAGGGGTCGCCAATGCGAAATAAGGCATTCTAGGGCCAAAATAATTACCAATGCTATCTGGGGCTTCCCTACTATTATGGTTTTAGTATAATATACCCATCCAAAAACCCTGTTCGAACTAGGAAGACACCTATATAAATGACTTTTCATTTGCAGGCTGTGGGCCGAGGTTATCTGCAGTTTGCAAACATCAATGACAGCCCCTTGTAGTGCCTGATTCGAATTCCCTGAGCCCTTAGCCCTCAACCCTAAAGATCTCAAGCCCTAAACTCCGGAACACCCTTCAGCCCAGGACCCTAGAGTTCACAACGCGGGGAGCGTTTCGGACACAGCGCATCCGACCGCAATACCGAAAAAGAAAACAAAGAGGTCCCTCCACTGCCGTGTTCCAGACAAAGGCGACAAGTTGTGGCTCACCTCCCTTTTGGTGTACGTGTTATAGGCATACCATGAGCCGGTGCCTGCACGTTGTGGGTATCGACGACTTGAAGCGACTCCTCTGCGGACGACGTGTGTGACAGGCGCAGCAGGCACGCTCCATGAGGGCTTGGTACGTTACATCCCCACATCCGTCTGTCCCAGGTGGGACGCCAAGATGGCAGCCGTGCGCCGCAACAAAGATTCCTTCGCCATTGAAACGGCGACATCATAAGTCAACTTCACAAGTTGATGTTGAGGACGTTCAAGTGTTTGTGCAAAGCGCAAGGGATTAAGGTTCATCTAGCTAATTCTGCATACAGAGACAGACGTCCTCTTCTGAAAAGACTCTTGCAGCACCACACATGCCGCAACTATTACAAGATGTGGCGCGTGCTTTGGCAGAGTTTGGCAGAGTCTGTCGCGGTAATCTTAGGCAAATGCCAGAACCGCCTAGAAACAAGTGCAAAACATCTGTTCTGCCCTTATATTATATGTTAAGCCCCAAGCCCTGAACCCTAAACCCTGAACCCTCAACCCTAAAGCCCTGAACAGCCATTCCTCCGGAACGCCCTGCCAGGTGAAGCTCACGCTCAACGGTTGCTCGGATCGGTGCAGGGTTTAGGGTCTAGGATTTAGGGTTTAGGGTTTAGGGTTTAGGCACGGTTTAGGGTGTAGGGTTTAGGATTGTTGCTCGTAGTTTCCGTTCTGGGCCTCAACATACTGTTTACGAGGGTTCCTTTGTAGACTACAGTATGGAAACTTCCACAAACCCTGGCCTAACTACCACGCGTCTGCACTGTGGTTTACCTAAACCCTAAACCCTAAACCTAAAGGTAACCTGTTTTGGGCTTAGGGTTCAGGGTTTAGGGTTTTTCAGGACCCCCCAAGTGCCCTTTAATGGAGCCCTTATAGTCCTTCATAGTGGGTATTTAGGCCCTAAACCCTAAACCCTAAACCCTATAGTGGGTATGTAGGGTATATTAGAGGGTAGTTGGCCTGGGCCGGGTTTAGGGTCTAGGAGCCTACCTGGACCTGAGGTAAGGGTCTGGTTGAGGGTTTACTGGTTCAGGGTGTATGGTGCTTAGGGCTTTTAGGGCTTAGAGGTTTAGGCTTAGCGCTTTTAGGGTTTAGGGTTTAGGTCTTGGGTTTGCTTTCTAGGCCCTCAGCTGCACCCTGCCGCTCGCAACGATGGACTGACTGTAAGCCTAAGGGGGAATTACATAGGTAGCCAAGGGGAGAACTTTGAGCTTGTTGGCTTTACATGGTTTAGGGTTTAGGGTTTAGGCGTTTAGGGTTTCGGTTTAGGGTTTAGGGTTTAGGGTTTAGGGTTTAGGGTTTAGGGTTTAGGTTTAGGATTTGCGGTTTAGGGGTCTATCTCCGAGGTTTAACTTGTTTGGGCCTGGTTATTGAGGAAGAGAAAGTACACAGAGACTCCAATACCCCTTAATTAAGGAAGATACCTTAAATTATAGTAGGACCCCTTATATGATTTAAGGTAAATTCCTTAATTAAGGGGTATTGGAGTCTCTGGGTACACTGGAATCACTGTACGGGCTCCCGCCTTCCTCTGGTTCCGTCATGGCTTTGTGTGAGGGTTCCTTGAAGGGTCTTTCTGCCATGGAAGGGTTGAACTCCCAGATACTGCAACACCCTCGATTCAGGAATATACTATACCTTAAAGTTAGATGCCCTTAGATCATACAGGGTCTAGGGTTTAGGGCTTTAGGGCTTTAGGAGCCTAGATATCCTGAAAACATACAGGGATCTTGATAACTAGACTGGGGCTCGGTAAGCATTCATACCCTAAACCCTAAACCCTCAACCCTAAACCGGGTTCACAAGCCTCTGCCGTATGTCTGGAATGGAACCTTGAACCCAGCAACACCCAAGACCTTTTAATTCAGCGTGCGAACGCAAATCATATTCAGTCTCGCCATAGTGTAAGCATAATCGGTGTTCAAAGCTCCTGGGGCTCTCTTGCTCTCTTGCACCGGGACGCTTTGACTAAAGCTGCAATCCCCTAAATCCTAAACCCGTAAACCCCTAAACCCCCTAAACCCCTAAACCCCTAAACCCTAAACCCCTAAACCCCAAACACCTTAACCCTAAGCCCCTAAACCCTAAACCCCTAAACTCTAAACACCTTAACCCCAAACCCCATAAACCCTAAACGCCTAAACCCAACCCCTAAACCCTATACCCTAACCCTAAACCCTAAACCCAACCCCTCAACCCTAAACCCTAAACCCTTAACCCTTAACAAGCCCTCTGGGCTTGGGGGTAGCTTTCTCGCTACTTGTTTCGGTGG
>CAJNDV010037564.1:0-13251 GCA_905221635.1 Symbiodinium sp. CCMP2456 | reverse complement strand
CCAGGGTTTAGGGGTTTAGATTGAGGGATTTAGGCTTTAGGACTTTGTTTCAAGCGTCCAGGGTTTAGGGGTTTGATTGAGGGAGGTAGGCTTTAGGACTTTGTTTCAAGCGTCCAGGGTTTAGGGGTTTAGATTGAGGGAGGTAGGCTTTAGGACTTTAGTTTCAAGCGTCCAGGGTTTAGGGGTTTGATTGAGGGAGGTAGGCTTTAGGACTTTGTTTCAAGCGTCCAGGGTTTAGGGGTTTAGATTGAGGGATGTAGGCTTTAGGACTTTAGTTTCAAGCGTCCAGGGTTTAGGGGTTTGATTGAGGGAGGTAGGCTTTAGGACTTTGTCTTAAGCGTCTAGGGTTTAGGGGTTTAGATTGAGGGATTTAGGCTTTAGGACTTTGCTTCAAGCGTCCAGGGTTCAGGGGTTTAGATTTCGGGATTTCAGCTTTAGGACTTTGCTTTAAGCGTCTAGGGTGTAGGGATTTGGATTTATTTAGGGATTTGGGGTTTAGGGCTTAAGGTTCTAGGGTTTACTCGAAACCGTATTTCTTGCAGGCTTCCAAAGGGTTTGTATAAAGGGGTTGAAATGACTTGTCGTAGGGTCTGGACTTCTGCCGGTTGCCAAGGTGGCTTGGATGTTGTGGCCCATTGTATTTTGTTTCAGAAGGAATGGAGAATGCGTTCGACGTTGCTTCAGAATGGGTTCCGGAGGGGCGTACCGGATGTATATACTGTATATCTTTACATCAGGTAGGACCGGGCTCTAAAAGACACTGAACTTTACAGCCAAATTTGAGCCTGGTAGTCTTTTGTGTCGATAGAGTTTGAGGTTCTCAACTTGTTGGGCTTTCGGCAACCGCTTGCGGCATAAACTTTTCGTTCCTGGTGCTCGGCAGCAGCTTTCGAATTACAACACTCCAAAAGTATAACCAGTATCTTTTATAGAGCCCCCAAATAGCAAGTCCTTGCTTGGAGCCTGAGAGCAAGCGCAAGACCTTCCTTGTCCAAGCGTTTCAACCGAGTGCAGGACCATCCGGCGATAGCTGCCTGCATAGCCTGCCAATCCTCCGATACAGGAGCAAGAGGGCGCTCGTTAAGAACCCAACAACAGGATCCCCTGATAAAATACAACATCTGTGTATGTGTATATGTATATATATATATATATATACATATAAATATATATATATAGAGAGAGACAGTGTGTGTGTGTGTATAAGCTGCGCATGCATATGTGTATGTACATATGTATGTGCAAATATGCATGCATTCATATATATATATATACATACATATGCACACCTGTAGATACGTCGCATAAGCTCACTGACATCTTTATTTACATGTTCGTTGGTTTATGTACCCATGCATCCATGCATGTACCTATTGGTCGATTTGTTTGTTCACTGCTTCTTGAAAACACTACTGTTCTTCAACATCAGGTGTGCAGTGTATGGATTAAATTACAGAACATGACATTACCTTGCATTACATTATGCTAATACATACATACAGACAGACAGACATACAGACATACAGACAGACATACATACATAGTTACACACATACGTACATACACACATAATTACATACATACATACATACATACATACATACATACATACATACATACACATACATACATACACATACATGCATACACATACATACATACACATACATACATACATACATACATACATACATACATACATACATACATACACACATAGTTACATACATACATAGTTACATACATACATACATACATACAACACACATACAGACAGGCAGGCAGGCAGGCAGACAGGCAGGCTGGCAAACAAACATGCATACATACATATCTGCCGGTCTGACTGCCTGCCTGAATGCATCCATACATACATGCAGATGTGCATTGTGAGTATACATTAATATGCATATACATATATATATACATACATACATACATACATACATACATACATACATACATACATACATACATACATACATAAAAAACTAGTCACAAACACATGACCTCAAACAATCTGCCATGAAGGCCGATGACGATGACAAGTTACCCCCCGGGCCAGACAAATTGTGGTCCAAAGGATGCGAGAAGTAGGTACTTGGTTGCAGGACAACAGTAATATAGTAATTCATATAGGTTAGCACTTTCTGAGTCTAAGATTATGTGATACCTGGACCTGTGTCCTGATTAGGCTGTCGGCTAGAGTTTTGGGGTATTAGGTGTGGACCCTAAACCCTAAACCCTAAACCCTAAAACGTTGGAGACTCTGGGGTTCTTATGAGGTTTATAGGGTTTCTGCAGAAAGGTCCGGGAACCTAGAAGTCAGGTTCTATGAGCGTGCTGTAGTGCTTTTATGTGTTTCTAAGGGCTTTAGGGTTGGTGAGCAAGCCAGAGAGCCAACCTTGACAAAGCATAGACCTATACCACCGGCTTTTTTGAAATTCATCGCACTGTTGAAAATGTTCTCGTGTGGAAGCTGTATAGAAGCCCTGCTTAGTAGTTTTTGTCTTAGCACAGTCTTTCTTCAGGCCCTGAATATACTGACCATGCCAAATACCTTGCGTTCTGGGCCTGTCCTGGGCAGCTTCTGCATCTTGGATGGCGTTCACCATGTCCTGCACTCGACGGCTTTCCACAAACGGACGTGCGTGAACGCGTGTGTCTCGCTCTGTAACCCTCACCATAAGCACTGGCGATGCTGAGTAGAATAGCAGGGACTAGAAGCTCATGTGGCTGTGCGACAAAAACACCATGTAGGAATCTAGATGTTCAGTGGGATAGCTCGAACGACTCTCCCGAAACACCATGCTTCAAGGTCATATTGCGGAGCCGAGTGGTACACACACAGATGTGGCGGGTCCTTTGGTTATTAAGCACACAGCCGGCAGCTAAAGATCGACTCGAACACCCCTCATTTCGCCGATGCTGACTCTGCTGCTAGTTGAAGGCCCCGTCCGGCAAGCTCATATAACCCCAATCGATGCGAGAGTTCGTGTTGAGTTGGGGATGAGTTGCTTACTCTGCGAGCAGCCGCCAGTGTCATGATGTGTGCTGCTTTCGCAACAGCCCAGATCAGAACAGGGTTCTCGGAGGTGCACCTACAAAGCCTGTGCTCACACATGGTGCCCAACTCAATTCGAGGCCTCCGGTCTGAAATGTCGGGGAGGCCAAAGTGGCCATAAGTTGAATCTAAATTGTGACACTGCGCCACCGATGACCACAACGGGCGCGCACACCCGGACACGGGCTTGACTTTGGGATTACGATGACCTCGAAACTCAGGGCTCGTGAGCAGTTGCCCAAATATAGGGGCCTCAAAAAATTAGAATCGGGTCTTGGGGGCCATTCTACTATTCTAAGGTAGAACCCATGGGCCCCTAGTATGGGCCCTTAACCCTGGGGTCCTAATATACCTACTATATACCCTATATATACCGTTAAGGGACCTAGAACTATACTTATAATAAGGAACCCCCAAAATAGGTCGTGATTATTTAGGCCCCTACATTCGCCACTAAATGTCTATACACAAAGCAAGGAAGAGCGAGATCCGAGGAGGACGGTCCCAAAGAGGCCCTTCTCTTTTGGTCCAGTCATCCATGCCTCGGAGGCAAAGACGCAGGGATTTAGGGTTTATGGTTTAGGGTTTAAGAGGGTTTCGGGTTTAGGGTTTATCGGGTGTAGGGTTTAGAGGGTTTTTAGGTTTAGGGTTTATCGGATATAGGGTTTAGAGGGTTTTGGGTGTAGGGCTTATCGGGTTTAGGGTTTATTGGGTTTAGGGTTTAGAGGGCTTTGGGTTTGGGGTTTATAGGTTTACGGGCAAGGACGTATGGTTTTGGGTGCAAGCCCTGCATCGGAGCCGTCTTTGTTCCGTTGCCCCACGGCTCATGTTGTCTTCTGGCGGTAATGGCGCGACTGCACCGGTGAGAGGTTTTTCGCCGCCTGGCCTTCACATATTCAACTTTCACCTCCCCAAGCTCCCGGAACACTTACTTACAATATGATCTGCCTACAACTTGCAGAACAGAAAACGGCACTTTTCGCACCGCGGCAACTGAGCCCAGAAGCCACGACTCCTTTTCCCGGTTCCTGATCTCTTGACTTCACAGTGCTGCTTGACCATGTTGTAACAACGGATTTTTCCAAGATGATGATGCTCTGGTGATGATGGCGATGGCGCTGGTGCTGTTTGCGCTTTCGATGATGATGTTTCTCCACGCTTTCCGAATCGACTCCAATGCGCTTGTCTGACGTGGCTGTTTTATGTTCAATAGGCGTAGGTGTGCGATTTATCGCGCCGCCAAGAGACCAGGGACCATATAAACCTTCAGCCCCAGATACTCAATTGCTCGCAAGTGCATTCCAGTGTTGCATCTGACGAAAGCGCTGTCCTCCCTTTAATCAATTTCTGAATTCTGCAAACATCACCTGGCCACCAAGCAGTGCTGAGATAAGTCCGGAGCGGATGCGACCTTTTTTCAGCTTCCACAACCTGAAAGATGTTCTTCATCGTTCAAGGATTATGCCCTAGGCCCCAGGGCCCTACATCCTACATACTACATTCAACTACATCCATATGAGGCCATGAGGCCATGAGGAGCCGAAGCTCAGGCCTGTCTAGACGAAGGGCTTTCGGTTTGGGCTTGCATTTGAAGTATCTCAACGTGTGGTGCTTGCTCCTGTAAGGCTACTGTAATTACATATAGGATGCTACTCTGGCGGGTTTGGTTACGTACATCTCCTTTACACCGATAGCTCAGTTACCACGTGGGACGAGTGTAGTTATCGCGGTAACCGGCCCTGGCATTGAAATTGTGGCGGGACTGCCGGGGACTGCTGTTGCAGGGGTGGAGGTTCAGGGTTGGTGTCCGCGTTCACGCTCCAATTTCCGGGCGAGGCGTTTGACTTGAAGTGAAATCGTGATCCAGCGAGCGATTGATTCGGGAGCATGCGACAGGGTCGGCGGTTTAGAATGTGAGGTGTCTCGCTTGGGGGATGTTGGGGGCATTACAGCGGTTGCCTACATGGATGGTTGTCAAAATTATGGTCCCTTTTGGGGTACCCTAAATAATAGGTGCCGTATTATAATAAGGACCCAAAAGGGGACCCTAATTTTGACAACTACCCACATAGTAGACTATGTTCCCGATCTCCGACCGCAGCTCTTCATGCAATGGCCCTTGACAGAAAAGTGCCCGGAGCTTATCAAAGAAATGAGGCTCTGCCAGGGCCTTCAGGAGTGATGGTTTTTAAAAATTAGGGGTTAGGATTTAGGGTTTAGGGTTTAGGGTTTAGGGTCTACCAGGGCCTTCAGGAGTGATGGTTTTGAAGTTAGGCCGGAGTCCTATAGGGTTTAGCTAGGTGTGCAGAGCCACTGCAATATGCGCTCTAAGGCGCATCGCATCAGCGCGGTCCACTAGACGATTCTCTGCGGCACCCTGTGCAGCGGTTCCGGGTTCAGGAGGGGTTCACTGTTCCTTATTTCCCTGTAGAAGTCCTTACGAGGGTAGGTTAATTACTTCAGGTCCAGGTGGGGGTTGCTAAGTTTTGATTTCGGGGTAGAGGGATTAATGATCTTCCGGCTTTTTGCTCGGGGGGATGTAAGGGGCTTAGGCTTAGATTGAGCTCAGAGTGGACCCACATGTTCAAAATTTCAAAATGCGCCCGGCCCCTAAAATCAGAACATAAGGAACGATAGAGTTCGTTGGGAGCTTCTGAAGAGAGGGGACCCAAACAAATAGCATCGGGCCTTAGTTATAGAGTCGGTCTTTGGGGCGTATAGTTACGACAAGCGGATACAGGGTCTACATGAGCCCAAATCCTAGCGCCAACTCTGAAGCACCTTCTACCTGGGCGGCCCTCCAAAAACCCTATGATTCCATCTTTAACCGTATGCACCCGAAAGCATTTCCTTAAGGATGAGCTAATTTTCGAGGAAGTGGTTATTATTCTTCTTCTATGTAAGACCTTGAATTAAACTTTCAAGAGCATCGGTCATCTACGAATCCCCGGAAAGCCTCCACAGTTTCAAGAAATCACCTGAACCACAGGGTGCTCTCGCTCGTAGAAACACGCGCTGCTTCTGTGCTGGAAGGACCCGAACCCCCAAACCCGACCCTTTCAGCACGGACTGAGGTGCCAAAACCCTGAGCCCTCTGGAACCGCCTGCCCTAAACCCTAAACCCTAACCCCTAAACCCTAAACCCTAAACCCTAAACCGAACCTACGAGTAAACGCTTCTTGTCGGCTCGCTGCCTGACCATCGCGGCAGCGCTGCTTCGCCGTGTCAATCTCGGCCCGGGCCTTTGCCACGGATGCCGGATCCACCTGCCGCAGCCAACGGGCATAGTTGTGGATATGGGTAGTTCTCTAAATTAGGGTCCCTTTGGGGGTCCTTTTACAGTAATAATAAGGGTGCCGTACTATAATGGGGGCCTAAGAAGGGACCCCAATTTAGAGAACTACCCATATGCCATGCGCTAAATTTGTGCTGAAGCTGACATGGTTTGTTGTTCCATAGCTGAAAGACTGTGTCCCCAGCCGAACAAAACTCTAGGCCATCAAAACCCTAAACCCACAGCCCTAAAATCCTAAGAACCCTTCAATCCTTGAGACAAAGTCCGAAATATGGACGCGAGGCAGCCTTACAGGAACCAATGAAGCACCTTGAAAGATCCTTAGAGAACCCTTCAAAAACCCCTAGACACACATTGTAAAAAAAATCTAGAGACTCCTACCCTTCAAGTACACCTAGAAACCCCTTTTTCAGCACGGACTGAGGTGCCGGCCAGCGCCTAGAAACCCCTAAACCCTAAACCAAAAAACCCTGAACCCTAAAACCCTAAACCCTGAACCCTGAACCCTGAACCCTAAACCCTAAACCCTAAACCCTAAACCCTAAACCTTTGTAATGAACCCGCAGCCCTTTTGGGTGGGCCCAGGCCGACCTGGTGAGCTGCTGCAGCCGCCACCACCTCCTCTAGCCTTAGCTCATCCTTAAGGAAGTGTTTAGGGTTTAGGGTTTAGGGTTTAGGGTTTAGGTGCATAACCGTAGGGTTTTTTTGGAGGGCCGCTGTAGGGTAGAAGGTACTTCAGAGTTGGCGCTAGCATTTGGGCTCATGTAGACCCCTGAGCATATGACTCGCCTAACTTTTGTTTTACCCCGAGTCCATGTTAAGTGTTGCACCTATACAACAATAACAACACCCACACACACACACACACAGACCGACATACATGCGCAGCTGGATGCATACATACGCAAACATACACACACATATACTCACACATACTCACACATGCGCACACATACCTAAATACATACCTACATCTACATCACCTACACACCGACGTACCTCTCTACATAGCAGCAAGCATACATACAAACAAATTACAATCGAGAACCACGACTCCTTCAACTTCATGCGGTTTGGAGCTCGCGGCTTGGCATCCAAAGCTCGAAATGTCTGAAACCTGCACATGATGCCTGTTAGATTTTAGTGGCTACCCAACTTTTCCACTAATATTCCTTTTGGATGACGGGAGATGAAGGAATGCCGAAAAAGTCGCATGATGGAACGTGAGTCATAAAGCTCATGAAAGGTTCTTGATTCAGGCATGTAGGAGAATAAAGGTAAACCATCCAAGGCAAGGCACTGCGTCAAGGAAATCTCCTGGGCCCTCATCGCTGAGTCCTTGGTCCCACAACAATGGCTGTGCCCGCGTGCTTGAATAAGGAGGTTGCGAAACTACAGACAGCATGCCCCTGCTATCGGACAATCGGATGTGCATGTGATTTCGCGACAGTAACTTTTCCAAATTTCTTCAAAAAGGACCTGCTCGTCACCCCGTAAGTTATAAATCACACAGGCCCTATGTTGAAAGGTGTGGGGTCACAGGCATGATCATGCGCAGAACTACAGGACGAAAGTGATGCTAGCAAAACGCAGGCTATTGCCATGCATGGCTTTCTGAAGGCCCGAAGGTACATCCTCTACGTACGTCTCGGAAGAATCACCAGATGGGACTTTCTGATAGGAAGGGTCTCCTGATAGACCCCAAAATCACAGGATCCTTTTTCATGCGTAGATTTCACCAGCCATGCCATGATCTTCAGGCTCCTCCTCGACCCCGTGTGGCCGAATGGCACAGTTCGGCTCGTCTACGTCAACAAAACGTCTCAAACTTCAGCAGCATGACAGCCCAAGGACATGAAATCATGAAATTGAACCCCCCAAGCCCTCGAATAATCCAAGACGTGCTGGCTGCAGTCGCTCCCACCCCGCCGGAGCGAAAATAAGGCGGGCCGGTGTAACCACCATGTACACTTACTATACCCTGAAGCCTAAAGCCAAAACCCCGAAACTCAAATCGAGCATATAGGCTAGTCAGCGACATACCTGTCCAAACCTAAGCATGGGCTTGCAGTGACTCGGATTCAGGCGGAATGCCTGGAAAAGCTGGAGCATTCGGCGCAAGCCAAGCGATTTTCATATAATCATTTATGATCGAAAACCTATACAATTCTAGACATCAACCCGACCCTCAACCGTACCCTGCAGCTCTGGCCCCATCGAAGCGTGTCGGCCCTAAGCGGGGCTTTGGGGCATGGGTGTTCGTCTTGAAGTGCTTCGGATCGCGAACAGAACGAGTTCAAAGTGGGTTTTGACTCACACACTCGCACGAAGCTGGCNNNTTGAGGGTTTAGGGTTTAAGGTTCCAGAGGCCCAGAGGCCAGACCCAAGCAGAAGAGCACATGGGAATAACAGGCAATGCTATATAACCTGATAAACCCTCTGACTCCAAACTATACGTATAAACCCTAAACCTAAGCCTATAATCCTTAAGCCTACCAACCTCAAAGCCTCAACTTGGCCTCAACCTGAAACTGAGAGCCCCTGCAGCTTCATGACCCTTACCTCTCACCTACCCTAAACCCTAAACCCTAAACCTTTCAGCACTCACAAAAGGTTTAGGGTTTAGGGCTCTACATAGGGGTTTAGGGTTTAGGGTTCAGGTTGCAGCCCCAACTGCAGAACCTACACACACCAAAAACACATGGAACACGGAGCCCCATCGACGAATCGAGAGGGATGGATCCAACACGAGTAGGCTAGGGGATGTCGCTGCTTCTACTGTGTTCGAAGTTAGGTCATACCAGTTGGGGCATGACCGTATTCAAGATGGGGTAGTCAGACAGCCATCTTCTCTCATCTCGGTTCAGGGGTAGTGTCTGGTGGTGGTCTTGCAGCACTCGCGGTTTTGGGTGCGCACTAGTGGCGCTTGCGGGGCTCCTGTATTCAGTGGCGCTGCTGGAGGGATTCTTGGTCAGGATTGTCTAGGTCCCACGGCAAGCCCCTCAAAAACGAGGGCCGAGGGTATCCGTTTTCCTACCACTCGGCCGCAACAGGAAGATCCCAACATGACACCCCAAACCCTAAATCCTAAACCCTAGAGCCCATGTAGCTTCACAAGTCCCAAGTAAGTCCGAACATACATCCGGGTTTTTGGGGATCACGACGGGGTGTAGATTCAGGGTTAGTTAGGGCCTTGGGGTTTACGATGAAGGCAAGTTAGAGCTGGCGGTCCGTGTTGAATGTTCAGGAGCCACAAACAGTCAGTGGGGTTTGTAAGGGTATTCGTGACCTGACTCGGCCTACCAGACCCTACTCACTCTGGCCTTCGACTCTTGAAACAAACTCTGATACAGAATAACAGGGACCCTACAACCAGCTGGCTAGGACATCTCAGTGAAAAGCCGAGTATGGACGTTGCACAGGCTAGGGATAGATACAGGGTATAGTACTATCCAACTGCAGACAGAAGCACCAGTCGGCGGGCATAAAGTTGCCTGGCCAGATTCCCGAATTCCCACAACACGGTTTGAGGTTTAGGGTTTAGGGTTTAGGGTTTAACATCCCAGGCCCCAACCGTGCAGCTCCAAAATTCTGAACCCCAACCCAACATCCTTGACAAAGCGCAGCCTAAGCCCCAAACTAACATCTAAATCCTAGACCTCTTCCGAACAGACCCGTTATGGGTCCGTTATGCTCGTTCAGGCGTTGATGGAGAATCCCAGAAAGGAAGTACCCAATGTAACATGAAGTTCTGACTGCGGAGACGCTCAGAAGACCCACTTACCCAAAGGCTCCATGTACCCATATAGTAGATACTTAAGCCTTAAAGGGGTCTCTATATAGGTACTTTAAGGCCTAAGTATCTACTATATGGGTACATGGAGCCTTAGGGTTAGGGCTCGGAATTTAGGGGCTTGTTTATCCTGCTTGGGATGTTCTCATGAACATGAACAGGGTACTAGATCTGAGCTGCAGAGACTGTACCCTCTCCATTATCTGAATAGCGTGGCGTTACACACAGGAGCCTGAATACCTGCACGGTGCAGCGTCTCAAGATTAAGAGTTGTAATCAGAATGGCTAGTCTGGTCTGTGTGAGTGTCCCCCACGTAGGGATGCTTCTTATTTTGGGGAAAAGTGCGACCACATCAACCGCTCACCTGAATAAAACACAATGCCCCCTTTTCACGCTCGTAAGGGGCACGCCAGCCAGGGCATGTTGCACGCCCCGATTTGAGACGTGCTGATGTAAGTATGCGCGTGTGTTTACACATTTGCAGTTACGCTGGTATGGGCATTTTGTCGTATCTTCTCAAAGATGCAGACCGCAAGACTCTCCAGTACAATGACTCAGTACAACAGGGTAGGGTGGCCCCTTTCGCTCGAGCATCTTTTCTGCATCTCTGAGCAGCAGCAATCCTTGCTTCACGGCACAACGTGCATCGGACTGAGCACGGTAGGCAACAAGCATCTTCGCCAGACGGGCTGTTGGCCTTCTCATGCTTACTCGCCTGTAACCAACCGCGACCCAAGCCACAAGCGTTCTCGCGAATTCGCTGCTTTTAATACTTTCAGTACGAGGATCCATTTCCGGGCTCATGCAGACTTAACTTGCAAAAGCAGGTTCCGGGAATGATGGCCAACATTCCAAAATGCCAGGATCCGCGTTGCAAGGCCACGCCAAAAAGATCCTGTGGCTTTATTAGAACAACCACACACACACATAGAGGAATGTCATGGATCCCCGCGCTGATCCCTCAACCCTCGAAGCCCTGCACCCCTAGCCCGAAACCGAATCTACGGTTCGGCCATACCTTAAGAACCCAAAAGCCACTTTTCTGTAGGTTCTTATTATAAACCCTAATATGGGATTTATAGGGACCCTACAAAAGTAGGTTTTGGGTTCTTAAGGCACATCCTAAACCCGAAACTCAACAGCAATGAGCCCTTTTAACCCCCCAAAGCGATACCCATAGGCCCCAAAGTAGTTCCTTTTTGGGATTACCTTATAGGACTCTATATATGAACCCCAAAAGGAACTACCTTAGGGCCTATGGGTAAGCCCCGGCCTCTTCAGCTCCACAGCAGCTCCACTGACAGCGTGGAGCACCTGAGACAAGGCCCTCTCTCAGTCCCAGAACCTGCAATAACCTAGGGAAAAGGGGCGACTTTTTTCTAGGATGCCCGGTAACCTAGGAATAAAAAGGGCTCCCTTTTTGGTTTTGGGTAGGTTTAGAAGGAAACTTAGACCACAAAAAGGGACAAAGGGTCTAGTGGGAGACCTAGTTTTGGTATAGGTTAGTGTTACACGGAACCCAAGAACAGAACAAAAGAAACAGGGCTCCCTGGGCAGATCTGGGAAACGTGATACGCACCTAAAGCCCCAAACCCTCACACCCAACCCCACTGCCTACGACCTTGAAACCTATAAACCCTAAACCCCGGAAAGCTGCCAAAACCCCATGGTCTTATGTAATCCTGCGCGTTAGCTTAAACGGACATAATCTTCAACGGTACAGCTCCTAAAGCTGAATAGTTACCCATGCTATTTTGGGGGGGTTCCTTATTATTATGATTATAGCATACTGGGCCCCAAAACCCTAGTCTAATTATTAAGGCCCCTATCGAAACCTACAACATCTAAAGCTCTAAAGAGCCGAGGAAAAGGTCGACGCACAATCGAATTGACCACCTTGACCTCATGGCCCCTCACCCACCCTGTAAGATGGGGCTAGCATTTAGGGGGGTTCGGGTTTTAAGGGTTCTTGTTAGAGGGATTTCATTAAAGTTGCTATAGTAGTCAAACCATATTATTCACTATAGATCCCTGTTATTTCAATCCCTTCACAAGAACCCAGTATGGGATTAAGGGCCTTGCGAGCCCCCCAGACCAGATTTACATTGCGAGCGGTCAAACCGCGACACCACGACTCGGGCATCCTAAAAAAAACACACACACACAGGCGAACGTTTCGCAACTGCCGGGGCAGCTCAGTTACTCCCAACACCCCAGAGCATGTTTGTATGTTTATAATAGGTACATACACACACACAAGATAGATGATATATATATATATATATACACACACATGCATACGATGTAGATCTCGCTCTAGATATAGATGTAAATGGTATAGAGTATAGACAATACAATACGTACATACGTACATACATACATACATACATACATACATACATACAGACCCGATAGTTACAACACTTGTGGAAGCAGCAGAAAGAAGTAGCTGTACGTACGGGTGCATGCAGCCGCACGCAGCTCCCCAACAGCAAAACGAACACAAAAGGAACATGGGCTGCATCACCGCGTGACAAGTGCCCAAGCATGCCAAAAGATGCTGAAAGCGGGTAATGTGCGAGCGGCGTCTACCGACTGCACACAAGCATCCCGCCCCAGGCCCTCCCTTGTCAACCCGAGCACACCACGGCAGGCCCACACCAGGGACTGTCTATCAGCCCCCTTGACACCACCGCGGTGCCCCGGGTGACCACACCAGGAGGCCAAGCGAGGAGAACTGAAGGTACAAGGCAATTACGTCTCCAACTCGGCGCGCCGCCGCAGGACGGCGCGGGCACGGAAAGAGTGCACAACGACGCTCAGCTCTTGGAGGAGCGAATCGTACAGGGGGCCTGGCTCCGCTCCACTGCGGGCAGCAACCGCCCCAGCAACCTGCTTGAGGACGCGGCCAGCGCCAGCTTCCCAATGCCCGGTCGTGTCAACAACCAAGGGCACGAACTGGACTCCTTGCGCCTGACATGCCGCTGCCGTACCAAGGTGGTCCTCCTTGTGGCGGGCGTACGCCTCCGCCGCGGCTCCAGCCTGCATGCTGGCCTGGGCAAGGGTCGCCTGTCGCTGTGGCGCCGTGACGGCGAAATCAA